>WEIT01038142.1:24491-41789 GCA_013389985.1 Dryoscopus gambensis
TGTAACAGAAGGGAGGGAAAGGCTTGGTATGGCTGCTCATGTGGGCAAAAGTGAAGATATATTTCTGAGAATTAGTATAGGGCATCAAAGATGGGAATCTTCGTTCTTCTCCCTCCACATAATCGGGTTGGCTACGGGCTGGCTTGGCTCCGTGTCTCCAGCAGCATCTGGCCTCTGTGGTGCCCCAGCCGTGGTCCCTGCAGGCCCAGGTGCTCCGGGGTCAGCCAGTACAGCACGTGCTGGCTGCACCTCTGGGAGCTGGGCAGAGGCTGCTGACTTGCTTTGCAGAGGAAGAAAATGAGGCACATAGGAAGGTGAGGGCCTTGCCCATCTCACACAGCAGGTCTGCAGTAGGACCTGCCTCTTGTTTTCCAGATCTTGCATAGTCTTCACCACTAGGATTACCACTTTTTAGTAGGACAGATGGAAGGCCTGTTTTCAGTCCGTGTGTGTATTAGCCACTTTGAAGTCCCGGTCATCCAGCTGCTGCTTTCTTTTGCATTTTCTCTTCCTAGTTTTGGTAGGCTCATTAGTGGAGATGTTCTCTGTTGTCTCTTTGTTCCTTGAGAAAGCAATATGATTTGGATGATGTGCATATGAGCTTTCAGTAGTAACAGCAGTCTTCCTGAAAGTCATAAAGAAAACCACCAAGAATGTACTCATATGTATGTGTGGCTTTTTAATACACATAAACACAGATCGAAATGAACATGTATATAATGTCTGCAGCTGTATACATGTGTCATTCCACAGTCAGGGCTCTCTTGAAATGGAAATTGCCTCAGCTAGAAATGAGAGGTAGCTCCTGCTGACAAATAAAACCACATGATTTTAGGAGCTCTAATAGTTGTGCTTCAGGACAGAGAACGTCTCTCTTCCAGTATCCTTCAGATGACAGCTGCCACAACGGAGCCTGAATATGAAGAATACATTTTTCTGTGGCTGTATCCTGGGCACTGGGAAGACTCTACAGTTCAGAACAATAGCGGAATATGGAGCTGCCAGCAGGCAGTCTGCGTGGACAAGTATAATCATGCACCACTCAGCTTTCAAGGAAATTACAGTTAGTGCGCTGACTTGCTCATAATAGCGATGCATTGTTTAACTTAATAACTTACCAGCTCTCCAGGAACCAGCTAGTGATCACTGTCATCATACACTGCTAATCATTCTGTTCTTAAATTATCCCAAAATGAACTAAGGACCCATCACATCACCTATTAAACCAGCAAACTGAGTCCACTATAATTTTTTTTTTTAAAGCTAGAAGGAATAATACTGCCTACCTTTTTTCTTCTCTTGTTTTGTCATTATCATTGCCATACGTAGCTGTGCCTGTAGGTTTTTAAAATGTCTGTACATTTAAAAAACCTGTAGGTTTTTTAAATGGTTGAAAGGACACTGTCAAATAGCGTTGGGAAATTTTTAGATCGACAGAGTTTTTGTTAAATTGTGGGGTTTTTCTGAAAATTACTGGGGAAGTGAATCTGTAACCTGCTTTTTAAGGAACATTTGTTTTTCATAAAGCATTTGTGGCAGAGGGGTGTTTTTTTTATGGTGCTTGTCTGTAGTACCTGGGCTCCTGTCAATCACTAGTAAGTGTAGCCTGAAAATGGCCCTCTTTAGTAGTGAAGAGTGATTATCCCTCTTAGACAAATGTAGAATTTAGGCACAGGAGGACAGCATGTTTTACCCAGAGCCATGCAGGGAGCTGTAGAAGAACAGGAAGGAGAAGCAAGCTGGTTTGAGTCCTGATCCCAGTAGGCCTTATATCATGCTGAATGCCTTCTGGCTTCTTGTCGAAGGGTTATTTGTGAATTCTGAGCTGACAGCACTGAAGGAGCCTTGAAGTATTTCTTCTGAAGGAAGAGTGGCCACAGCTTCATTTGCAGACATTAAGATGAAAGATCCTAGAATGTTTGCAATTTGCAAAGTGCCAAACCTGGGAGGACACCTTCTTGTGGTCAGGAGTGCACAGACATGCAAGTCACGTGAGCAGATCTCCAGCCTGTTCTGTGCTTAGGACTGAAATGGTGATTCTGTTAAAAGGGGAGGGGAAAACAGATGGATGTGCCCAACTGAAATAGGCCTCCTTGCTGTTCTGAATAGTGCAGGCAGCTGTGGGGTAGTATCTCCTGATCTCAGGAATTGTGCAAACTTTGGGGTGGGCTGTTTTTATTAGACCAGAACGTGTACACCGGGATTTAAATGAAACCCTGAGCATTTTTGTGGTTTTCTTTAATTGTTTGCTTTGTTTTCATCTCTCTTGTGTCTGTCCTGGAAAGATAATTGTATCTCTTGATCAGTGATGACTAGAATGAAAATAAGGACCCTTCTGCTGCAAGATTTATTGCCTGGCACATCTATGTCTGACGAAGTGTCATTTTTCATGTTTTGAGAAGACGCTGTCTGACTGTGATATCTCTGAACCATATGAGAAAATATTTGGCTACACCTATTCTTATCAATTATAATAATAGTCTAGCTCAAATTATATAGGTCTTTGTATATTGTATTGAAAAATGTAGATCCAGCCTTTGTTAATAAACAGAAAAGATCAGGTTGTTACTAAATGGTGGGCTCTAGAGAGACTTACCTTTGCATATACTTCAAATACATCACCTACTTTTGGCAGCAAGAAGTGAAAAAAATGCTGAGTAGGTATGTCTTGTCCCCAAGGTAAGTTCCATAATAAGGAAATACCTGAAGCTTACAGGTGTGGCTTTGTCTTTTCCATGGGAATATTTCCCACTTCTCTAGGAGGTTACCATCTTTCTTTGAAAACAATTCTTCAGGTTGCAAGTCAGTAGTGTATTATTGGCTCCATTTGCTGTCAGGCCAACAAATGGCATTCAGCCCAAACTCCAAGGTTGTACCAGCTCACTGTGTTTTGCACTTTACAGAGTTGAAAAGCATTGCCAGGTGAAAAAATAGAATTGAGTAGAATTGAATTGGAAAGCCTAAAACCTCCTATTAAACAATGCCAACATGTTCTTTAATACAACATAATGGCTGTGCAACGATTTACCTTACTGTGTGTTTTGAAATGTGTCTGTCTTGGTAGTTTTGCTGGACCAGAGCTTTTTCCTGCGAGAAGTACTTCTTTCTTTGCCCTGTCTACAGATACAAGAGTGGAAATGTCAATATTCAAGCCCATGATTTAGTTACAAATCTGCTTGGGATGCCCTGATAACCCAGTTCTATGCATAGCAAAGTCAACAAGTTTCTCTGTGTTGATGTGGATGAGTTAGAGCCCAGGCTGAAATATGCATGTGAGAGGGAATGTTTCTGCAAAACCCTGTTCATGCAGACGGGACATCAGTATGCTTGAGGTTTTCTGGGAAAAAATACCCTTTTTTGCTTTGTGTACCATGCATTGGGATCCTTGGATAATGCATGTTATATTAAAGCCAGATCTTGATTATCTGTTGTGAAATGTGTGAATACTGAAAGTCCTGTACTGAGAGGACAAAACATCCCATTTGGATCTAGATGAGCAGACTGGAAGCAACATGGCATTTTGTTGTTGGTTTCTCAGCCTGGGAAACTCAGCAAGTGACAGGATTACTGATAGTTCTTTCCCCAGCATTACATTCCAGACTCGTATGTATGGTTTCTGCTATTTTATTTTACCAAGACTGTCCCATTCCTTTGTTCTCCTGGCTAACTGATGCTTACAGTGCTCCCATCTTTTTGCAGGGCAGCTCCACTATGGTTTGAAGCCACTGTTTGTTGTGAAGTGTGAAAGTGAAGATGCTTATACTCAGTGTGATGGTTGCCTAAGCCTTGCTCTGTTACCTCTTCCTCCTTTATTGCTGTCTCTGTGGCTGTGAGATTCTGTTCAATGCTGGTTTGTTGAAAAAAAAAAATCCATGGTGGCTCTGTGCCATCATTTCAGAGAACAGCTATTCACCACGCTTTTGATGGAGAGGTTTAAGAAATTATTTTGCTCCTTGGGCATGAAAATGCTGGTTAAGAGTGTAACTGGCACAGGACCTCCTTTGCCCTGGGAGTCTGGCCAGAGAGAAATTTTACTTCCATTTAAGCCATGGGTCTGCACCCTCAGCAGGCTTTTTCATTGATATTTTGTTTACATGTGTCAGTGCTGCTCAGGAGGAAGCTGTGATGCCTCACACAGAGGATAGCCTGTGGTGCCTCAGAACAGCTCTCAGACTGCTCAGCAATAGTGGACTGCCATGCTGGGAGGGTGAGGATGCAGGGCAGAAAGGGTGCAGGGGTCTAAGAAAACCTGCATGTAAGTTTGGAGTTTGAGCTGAGTATTTTGGTTTGGGTTTGTTTGTTTGTTTTTAAATTGAAGGAAACATCTTCTCTAGACATCTGTTGTGAAGGCCGGGGTAAAGAGATTGATTCCTTCAGTACAGGTAACAGTAGGGTTGACCTCTTTATACCACCGTTGTTTAGAGCAGGAAAGGCTGAACTTTGCTACTGCCCAAGTAATTGTGGTAAAATCATCCAGTCATTTTATCTTCACCAAATGTTTGCCTCATTTTGGAGGCAAGGATTTGGTAAAGGTTAAGTGATTGGATCTCGGCTCATTTTGGAGCCTCGTTTTGTCCTTTTTTCAAGTACCTGTATGGTCATGTTACAGCTGGCAGCGATACAGGCTCATTGTAATCCAGGCAATTCTCTCAGTCGAGGGAGAAGTTAACAGGAGCATGGCCCAGTACTAGATGGTTTTTTATAGACAGTGAGCAAGCTAAGCCCATATAACAGGAGAAATCTTTCAATCGCAAGCAGTGGCCACACTGACATTAATGTATTTGGAAATGACAGACTTTGTACCTATCTGCTGGTAGATTCAAGTGTTCCTTGCTTTTCCCAGTACACTTATGTTCAGTTCTTCAAGTACGAGATGCTGCCCACTGTTCACACAGCTCTAGAATGAAGCCTCACACACCAACTGAAACTCCACAGCAGTTGTAGCTTTGCTTTTTGCAGCCTCAGTCAAAAATGAAGCTTATTTTACCGAAATTCAGTAAATTGTGCTTCAGCTTTTCTTTGGACAGGTCAGCAGTGACTTGCTTGGAAACCTTGGCATACTGTTGGATTTCTGCTGTGGTGAAAGCTTACCTATGATTTAATCTAAAAAGATTCTCTTCCCCTCCCTCCCCTGCCATTTATTTACCTCAGCACAAAATTATTAGTTTGACATTGTGTGAGCTGATTCCCATGCAGGTAATACCGTTCCCCACAGAGAGAGTGGCCTGGCACTGGAGCTTCCCAGGAAATCTGTCAAAACTGCTCCACCTTGGCCTTCATACCTTCACCATGTCTAACATTGCTATTAAACCAGTAGTAGACTTCAGTCCAGACTTGCATACTGACAGATTTGAAGCAACAAGCTCTGTAATGTTACTTTTAGTATTTTTACCCATGCATTCGTATGGCCACGTGGAGCCTCCTCCTGAAATGTTTCTAGCCTCCCCGTTCTGCAGATTACAGCCTGGGAGTGTGTTTCCTTTTTGATGCATTATAGAAAATCAGTGTCATACAGTTACATGGCACCAAAGTAGTGAATGTAATGCCTGCATCCAAAATTGGGAAGTGTCTCTCTGGGAGACTGGCTTCAGTGGAATTATCTGATACTCTGGTTAACTGGTTCATTGCTGGCTTTCTCAGAACCCCATAATGTCTCTTGGTCATTTTCTTTCAAAATTAACCTGCTTTTTTTGGTCTGAATAGTTGGTCCTTAAATAAACTAAGTGCTTGGGGATTTGGGCATTGTGTTTACTCATTTTCAGATTACAATTTTGGTTCCTTCACTGACTGTTTGTCTCTAGTTTGCTGCCTTTTGAAATAGTCTGCAGATTCTGTACTGATGGTTCCTCAATCTGTTGTCACTCATTCCTTGTCTTGTACTTGTTTCAATATATCATAACTGTTCTGCTGGCTCCCACAAGCCCTGTAGAGCCTTGTTATGTCAGAGTGTGTGGGAGATGGTTGTATATATTTTTGTTCTTGAGGGAATCTCATTTTGAGTCCTTTATCTTTTATATCTCAGGCCTTGGAGGTATTTGGTTCTTCCCAAAATGTGGCGTTTTGAAGAAGTGCTCAGCTGGCTGAAGCCTTTCCTGCTGAAGCACTGGGGTTGTTGGATATAGCTGAGCAGGCTTCTTGGGGCAGAGACTGTGCAAGGGGCTGGAATGCAGGCTGGGAACTTGCAGCATAGGTGGTAGGACAGTGGGCAAGATCAGTGCCATGATAAAACTTACACCGAAATTACAGGCTTGATACAGGATTACTAAATCTGTTTTTCAGAAGGTTCAGCTATATAATGACGAAGCCTTTAATATTCTCTCTTCCACTCTCTCTCCCTCCTGTTCTTTCACACACACACAGATACACAATTATCTTTTTATTCTTTCTCTTTAGTCTGCAGAAAGCAAATTCCTGCAGAATTCCTGGCATAAGGAAGGAAACCGATAACACTGGTGTGTAATGCTGAAGCAAGAGCTGAAGCTACAGCTGTTTAATAGTTTCCAACACAGGACTCTTGCATTTTAGCTGGGAGAAGATTCCCTAGTGAAGCCTTGCAAGGGCACTGTGTCCTCTTGCTACATCCAAGTCCGGTTGTGTGCCCGAGTGCCCTCTTTGGGAGAAGGCAGGGGTTGTGTAGCGAATATAGCACCAGGGACCAGGATTCCCAGCTTCTATTCTTAGCTCAGCAACCAATTTATTGCAAAGCCTTTGGCAAATCATTCAGGCCTAATCCTGCACATACAGCAGCCCCCAAACAAAGTCCTTTCTGTTTTTCATTAGGGACAGAGGATCAGCTTCTTAACTTCTGCTTTTCCTGCACTCCGGAGGACTGGTGAATTGAAAAATATCTTTATGCAAGGACGTGTGATAATTTGTTCATGTTTGTGAAGCAGTGACGTGGGCATCGCTGTATGATGTGTGTGATCTCGCATCCATAAAGGGAGGTTGATTGATTGATTGCTGTTATCAGTGGGATCTCTGGAGCACAGGATTTTTTGCCTCTCTCATCAGAATACAATTTTACGTGATTATAGAGGATAATGCTGGAAATGCCTCTGCACTGTCCAGATGGCAGGGTCAATGTAGCGTGGACCTTGTTCAATTGCTTTGTGTGCCAGGATAAGTGCTGCTGCTTTTCTCTCTTTACGCTACTGACACAGCTAGAAATTGAGGAATTCTATGACTGTCGATAAATTCTGCGAGATGGAAATTAATACCTACAGAGACCTCTGCTTTTATTGACCTTAAATTAATTTTCCACCCTTTTGCAAAGGTGAATGGCAGTGCCCATTTTTCTGTGATATTTTTGCTTCAAATAATCTGAGTTGCAATCTGAAAATGAAATGGTGTAAGAAACATTCTGGGCTAGGAGTTAATTTCGGGAGTACCTTGTAAGATAAAAGAGCTTAACAAAAAGGTACTTTAATCTGCAACCTCCTTGCCTTTACATTTGGCTGTGCTGTATTTTGTAGCATGTGCAGTTCTGGTATCTGCTGAGTGCAGCATCTTGCTGTGCTGATTTGTGGGAGGCTTTATTTGCCTGCTGCAGGGATAGAGGTAAATTAATCTATAGGAGCTGCTGGCAGAAATCCGTTAGGCTTTTGAGGGGAGATCAGCTTGAAAAAAGCACAACTTGATTTTTGTGTCAGTTAAATGTTTGATAAGGCTAGAGAAAGCGTGGTCTCTTTGTAAACTGTGTTCTGAAAGCACAGAGCCTGGTAGGGGATTCCTTATGCAGGTAATGCTTTAGTACAGTGCTCTTGCCTGTGAAGGGACATGGCTGTCCCAGAGCTCACAGATACTTGACGAGTAGGGCTTGGAAGTGGGCATGCCTTGCTGAATAAATTATTTAGTTAAAATAAGAGACAGAAGAGCAGAACTATTATCTTCCATGCCATTTGGGCTGGGACAGCATTCTCCTTTCCTCTCTCCTCAGTGAATGGAAATACTATCTTGTCTCCTACAGCAAGTCATTTCTGGGAGCTGGAGGGGCAATGGTGCAAAGAGCACTGGTAGCCCGTAGTCAGAAGCTTCTAGTTTGTTGGGAGCTACATGCCTGTACATTTAAATATGCATATCAAATCACTGGTGTCTCTCCAGCTTTACAGTTTGTCTATTGTCTGTCTGCATTTGAGGCAGTGGACTGGAGCTGCCACCTGTGCTAGGGGAAGGTCCTCATGGAACTTCCCCAAGGGATGTACCTGCCAGTGCCCATGTCCCACACCAGTGCTGAGCTCTTTGAGACTGATGCACTAGGGCTGGCTCTGTCCCCCTCAAATGATGATGATGAAAACAACATCATCATCATCTATCATAGTGATCTTGGCAGTTACTGCATGATTGTGATTTGGAGCCCTTGTTCAGCAGTTTCCTGTACTTTAAAGAGATTCTCCTCATAGTGTTCCAGTGCTTATCCAAATGTATTTTCTCTTCTGAAAGTATAGGAGTCCCTTGCTTTCCTGTGTGCTCTCTCCTTCTCAGTTGCTAGAGCCCTGCTGCCTTGAAGGGGAAGACAGAAGGAGCTTGTTTCCTGCAGTTCTGCCTGAGGGCACCAGTACCCCTGCGGGCAAGGCATGGGATAAGTTTTGGGTTTTGGGGTAAGTTGGCTGGTTTGCTTGTCTTGGGAGGACTTGGAATTAAATGTGAGCTTTCGGTTTTCTTCCCACCTCCTTGGTAGAGGTGGCAGCCCTGAGTACTTCTCACCACAGAAGAGCAGGAAGGTTCACCCCCAACAAAACTGGCATCAGAAGAGGGGCCAGGAGAAAAACTTTTGTTCTGCTTCTCCAAGTACTGCACTGGACCAGCATCTGAAGATGAGCTTAAATGTAGCCTGGTGTTGACTAAGTTGTGCAGTGGCTAACTTTAGTGTTTTTATTAAAGCTGGCCCAAAAACTAATGGAGGCTCTTTGACTCCTTTCTACGCTGCTAGGTTTTTTTTTTTTTCATTAGTTTTACTAAGGTTCCAGCCATAAAGCAGTTTTTTGGTCATTATGTGTTAATTTCCTTCTGTTGACACTAGAGCATTGTAAGATTTAGGGCTTTGTTTTCAGCCATGATACGAAGGCTAATTATTTCCTTCTGGCGTACTCTCAGTAAGAAAACATGGGACTTAATATTTCCAAAAGAGAAAAGCAAGGGAAAATTTTTAAATGCCTAGAAGTCTCTGGTAAGTCCCTAGATTTGATTTATTTTTCATAGTGTAATGACAACAAAATATTAGGAGCTGAGCTCCAAACTCCGTAGCTCTGTCTGTGTGGACGCAATTTTTTGTTTGGTTGTTTATTCTCACTGGATATAATTTTGCAGTTACAATTTAACCCGTGCCTTAGGATGTTCAGTAATTAGAGGTATGGTATGGATATTTATTGTTTATATAAAAAGTGTGTATTTGTCTTGTGACTTGCTTTGATTATCCATTATCTTCTAGATAATTAAACTGTATATTTTTTCCCTGTCTCTTTCTTCATATTCTCTCTTGCCTTAATTTGATAAGAGAGGGAGAAACGACAACAGGAAACTTTGGAGCACTGGTAGATTTTTTCAGTGGGAAAGCATGTGACAGTGTTTCACAGAGATTCCAACCTAAAGGCAGGCTGCTGTGTGGTATGGGAAGAAAAAGGTGATTGCTTCCTCAAGTGCCACTTCAATACAACCAAGGGAACATCAGCTCTTGGGTTCACTCATGTAACAGAAGACTGACAAAGCTGAGAGGAATCATATTTCACTTCTGATTAAAGCAATGTTGTTAAACTTTTATATGAAATTTCTACATGGTCTAGGCAGTAAGGATTGGAGCCCTGTGTTACAAGAGACAGTATTCCACAATGCACTGTAAATCCCAGGTAGTTTGGGAATGTCCCTCTGTAACCAGTGGTCTTGATAGGAAGGTATGCGTTTCTAAAAACTTGGTGTGTGTTAGATGGTTGGTTTTGCTCAAGGGTCCCATGCAGGGTTCCCAGTAGCCCCAGTTTATCAGGCTGCCTTAGGCCATGCCAAACTTCAAGCACGTTAGTCACGCCATTGAAATGTTATTAGCTAGGTATGTACTTAAGGAACTTGGTAAATTGGGAATGCAAGTTGTCAGTAGGGACTGGGGAAGTGTTCCCCAACTCTCTCATCTGGCCATGACCCCTCTGGCAGAAGAGAAGTCAGGTGATTCTTTTGAAGATGATCTTGTGGGATTCAAAGGCAATAAACCCAGCAAACTTCCTTTATAAGCAACTAAGCTCTGCAGAGCATCACAAATAATAGCTTTTTGTCCCTGGGATCACCACAAAACTGCTTCAGACAGGCCAACAAGAAGTTTGTATAGTGCAGGATGTGGGAAAGAAGTACTATTTTGCTTATATGCTCACAAATAACAGAAATTCAAAATAATTTCAAATCTTTCCTACAGAGTATGAAATCGTGGCTGTCTGAACCATTTTATATACTTGATATAGAGGGATTGCAATTCCATATATGTTTTACAGAGATCTTAACTTTTTGAAAGTACTTATGATATTTCTCAAGACTTTTTCAACAAGATACATAAAGAATATATTAAAAAACAGTAACACTGTGTTGCCTACAAGCTTTGCAACCAGGGAGATTTTACAGCCTGCACACACCTGTGGCTATTTTTCATGCATTAAAAAAATATAAAATAGATGGTTTTAAGCATTTTTCACTCAGATCAAGTATACATACATTGTCCAAAAAATGCAATTAATTTTGAAACCTTGATATAGATATTTTGAAATAAAAATAGATCTATTCTTATTTATATTCCAGTGTATGCTTCTTCAGTTACACAGGCATTGTGTTTATTTTGCTTTTTCTGTTCAAGTGCCTAACATACATATCCTTGGGCTTCATTATTTCTATAAGCTTTAAGAAAGGCTCATATCACAGGATCAGTGACTGTAAAACAAATCATCAATCCTGAACTTTATTGCAAGTGGAACCACAAACAGTGTCATATATACCTTAACAGTCGAAAGTTGGAAATTTAAAGAAAAGATACAGAAGTTACTGGTTTTTAAAGCTTGATGAGTGTCTAACCGTCTCTTCTGTTGAACAATAGGATGAGGTCTGAGTTAGTGATTGAGCCTGTTTAGGGCTTCTCAGATGACTCTCAGCCAAAGCTCTGAGTTTTGGTTGCACTTCTGAAGAGCAGGTCTGTACCCACGTTCTCACTGAAGGGCTGCTTTGTTCGGCATCAGCCCTGAGCACCGCTGGAGCAGCTGCTACTGACTTCACAAGTGTAATTGCGTGGTGTCACTTGCGTTGGAGACAACACTGAAATGTAGGCTTGTGCTGAGGGATCTGCATAGGAAACTGTTCTGGTTTAAAGTTTATCCATATTTGGCCATTCAGGTTGTAAAAGCTGGTTTGTACTTTTAAGAAGAAAGGTGCAATAAGAGGAAAAAACATCACAGCACAACGTGGGCAAGTGCTGATGGCATCTGCTCAACAGTCAGGGATTTGCCAGGGACCAAATGGAAAGAATGTGATGTAGTGGGCTGGTTGGAGTTACTTGTCCAAGTGTGTAAGGCCAGTGCTGCACAATAGCCAGGCACAGTCAGAGAAAACACTGCTCAGAGACCTCTCATAGCTGGCCAACTGTTTTAGGAGTGGTGTTACCACAGCGTCTGAACAGAAATAGTTGTCAAAGGAACGGCAGCATTTCATGAGGAGTGGTTAAGCTGCAGAACACCTGCATGAGGTAGGTGTAAGCTGGACATTCCATTTTCAGCACCAACATACCCAAATAGCCAAAATCACCATGAGGCTGGGCTCTAAGAAACAGGAAGATGGTTTTAAAAAGCAAGTTTTTCTGTACTTGGTATCCAGGCTTTCAGTTTAGATTTGTCTGCAAACAAGCCTAAGCCTATTTAGTTAGTTAGTTAGCTAGTTTGGTCTTGCATAATCATGTTATTTGAGGTAGAGATTTGGAGAAAAGATAATTGCTTTGTTAACCATGTTGCAGGGAGTGATAGTTCAGTATTATGCAGAAGGCTAAATGAGGGGAGAGGTTTGCTTCAAAGCTGCAGTACCTTAGAGTTCCTGACCTCTCTAGCTTTATGGAAGTCACTCATCTGAATGCGATTCCATGCCTTTGCAGAAAAACTTTCTTCCTGTTCTCAAGCTGCTTCCCATTGCTTTCTCTGCTGACCAACAGATTTTAATTTAAACTCTAGGTGTGAAATGGTTCTGAAGAAAACTGGTATGGGGGCTTTGGATACCAGAGAAGCATTGTTTGATTGACTTTGAGATAGGAATAATGAAAGTGTGGCTCTCATGCAATAGAGATTTAAACTAAATATTCATGGCTGTATAAATAGTGGTCACAAGACTTATGTGACATCTGAATATCAAAAGCTTTTATTTCTTGTCTCAAGCCAGCTTTTGACAAAGTCTGGAATTTCCTGCATGGGAGACTGGAGGTATGGAGCTGTGTGGTATGCGATCAACATGGTGAACAATACTTTGATTCAGTAACAAAGGGCATCTGTTGGAAACTCTTCTTGGAAGAACAATGGCAGACCCTGGTTAACGAGCAGAAGAAACTGAAACAGCAAGTAAATAAACGGTGGAGAAAGGAAGCTCCTTTTCTGCCTTTGAAATAGCCATTTTTGCAAGTTTTGAGCCTGTGCAGCTGAAGGATTATAACTGCTCCTATCATTTTGTCTGGTGCTTGAATGGATAAATGGCTGCACACCTTCGGATTGCAAAAGATTTACGGTGCCATCAACAAGTAACTTCCGTGAAATCCATGCTCTTTCGACCAGCACCAGGATCTTCTCCAGCCAGCAGATACACGCATGTGTGATACATGTGCAGGTTTTATTCGGGGGCACTTTGGAGCTGCTGGGGGAACCACCTCCCTTCTGCAACACCTAATTTATTTTTCCTGACCTTGATCTTTGCATTTCTGTCTTCCAGGAGGTTTTGTCTGGCAGTCACAGGAGGCTTGTCCTGCCTCAGCAGAAGGCGGGCCACAGATTCCATCCCTTTGCAGCAGAGTGACTGATCTCTTCCTCATGTCATGCTCATCTGAGCTGTGGTGCTGCTTGTGTTGCTGGGTGCTTGCTGGGGGAGTGTGAGCAGGGGGGAAAACAGAACCCAGGAGTCAGGGTGGTACTGAGGCCACATAAGCCTCATTATCTGTCTTTATTCATGGGGGTGGGGGGAAGTTATGGGCCATCGTTGTGTGCCAGTAGTGTTCGGTCACTCATGGGGCTTCACTTCATGGCCAGGGATCACTTGACTGAAGCCCCGTCCCCAGCTGAGGCCCAGCGTATCTCAGTGGCTGAGCACAGGCAGGAGGGTTGGGTGATGAACGCATTTTGTTTTCCAGTTGTTTTCCTTGGGAAAGGCGTTTATTTTAAAGTTACACTCAATCCTTCTGGCAGCTTCTGCATCACATCCCTGATTTGGTGGCTGGCCAGCACATATATGAATCCTCTCCCTTGTACTTTGGGCTTGTTTGGGTCCTGTTACAGGTGGGAAGCTCAAGACCCTGACCCAGAATGAGTATAGGTGCCATGTTTTCCTTGTGAGAGGCCAGGCTGACCACAGTTCACATATCAGAATGGCTCCCTGCCATGATTTCACAATTTGTAGGAGAGATTTAAAATTCATTTGTCTGTTACGTTATTTGTGAACATACAAGCCAAGTGAATAGTACCACAATAGTACTTCTTTCCCACATCCTGCACTATACAGATTTCTTGTTGGCCTGAGGCAGCTTGGTGGTGATCCCAGGGACTAAAAGTCCTTGGTTTTGACATTGGATATTCAACAAACAGGTACAGAGAGCGGCTCACTTTTCTCAAAAATGAACAGTTGTGTACATGCCTGCTCAGCAGTCAGATCCTATGCAATGAAGTGGGAGCCCTGTGACAAAGAACTGGGCTGCTTATTTAATTACTACAGTATATAATCAACTTTCTGTTTTGAGGAGTATTTCATTGGCTTGTAAGATATCTTTCCAGATCACTTGCATTTGTGGGGTTTTTAGGGGTTGTTAGGGGGTGGTTGGTTTTGGTGTTTTGTTTGTTTGTTTGTTGTTCTTTGGGGTTTTGTTTGTTTGGTTTTTGTTTGTTTGTTTGTTTTGGTAGGGGTTTTTTTGTTTTTTGTTTCTTTTTGTTTGGTGAGGTTTTTGTGTCTTTCTGGTTTTGGTTTTTGCTTGTTGTTGTACCACACTGAAGCGTGATAAGGAACTTCAGGCCTGATTTGGGAGAGATGGTCCCAGCTCTAAAGTGCCTCTGCAGATCACTGACACCTGTCTTAGCGTGCAGTTTTGATGAGGAGATAAATGTAATTTGGAAAGGAGGTTTCCATGAACATCATATTTCCTAAAAAGTGTATTTGGAACGTTTTTATGATGTGGTGTGCTGGTCTTCACTGGGATACGATTAATGTTCTTCGCGGCAGCCAGTATAGGACCGTGTTTTGGATTTCTGCTGGAAATAGGGTTGATAGCTCAGGGATGTTTTCATTACCTCTGAGCAGTGTTTGCACAGAGCCAAGGCCTTTTCTGCTCCTCACCCCAGCAGTGAGGAGGCTGGGGGTGCACAAGGAGTTGGGAGGGACACAGCCGGGACAGCTGACCCCAGGGCCATCGCAAACGGTATGGCGTCATGCTCAGTATGCACAGCAGGGGGAATAAGGGAGGGGGTAGACATTGAGTGATGGCATTTGTTTTTCCAAGTCACTGTTACACTCTGCTGTCCTGGTGACGCCTGAACACCTGTCCGTGATGGGAAGTGGGAATGAATTCCTTGGTTTGGTTTGCTTTGATTGTCTGTGTGGCTTTTGCTTTCTCTATTAATGTGTCTTTATCTCAGCCTGCGAATTTTCTCTTCTACTCTTCCAGTTTCCTTCCCCATCCCGCTGTGGGGGGAGGAAGCAAGCGGCTGTGTGGGGCTGAGTTGCTGTCCAGGGTTTAAACCATGACACATGAGGGGATTTTTATGAAAAATTGTTAATCCTCAAGCTTGTTCTGAGTTTTCACTTGTTAGCTTATGCAAAAAGGCCAGTTCAGACAGAGGAGTAAAATCATCATGTCCCTTTACCTTGCTGAACAGAGATACAAAAAAAAGCTTAAAGAGCCTTTTCATGTGCAATAATTTTCTTAGTGTCTCGAGTAAGTTAAGTCCCCAGTTCCTGACACAAGCACTTTTGACTTCCTGGATTTGTTGGAAAAGCTCCACTTTGGGCGCAGGCAGAGACATGCACCCAGTGAGCCGGGCAGGGAAGCTGCACTCTACTCTTTGGCGACTTCCCCAGGGCTGTTTTTGCTCCTTCAGCAGCACAAGTTTGCAGTTGGAAAAAACTGCAGATGAACATCTAGCAGTGGTTAAAATCCAGCAAAACTGCAGGAAATACACTGGCGTGTGAGCTTCAGCAGATTAACTTCTGTTTTGTTCCTGCCTTGAAAGCTGTACAGTTTCTTACTGCAGTGCTTCCCAGGGCATGTTGCATACAAAGGTGTATCAAACAAATCTCCTGAGCTTTTCTGCATTTTCAGAGTCATGGAACTTTGTCTTCAGCTTTCAGCAGGTTTTCTTGGTAGCTGGGATGAGAAGTGAGGTTAACACAGGAATGTCCTTCCCCATCCTGTGGCCCTGTGGTGTGATCACTCTGCACTTGCAGCATTAGCCACCTGGCTCCATCCCAAGTATTACTCTCATGAGCTCATATCTGGGGATGAGGGCGAGCTTTACAAGCAGAAGGCCCTGAGAAGTTCCCTCAAGCATTGCTGCATGAGAAGAGGACGGGGGCAAGGTGCCTGGCTGCCATCACTGCCTCGAGTGGCTCAGGTGTCAGCTGCCAGGTGATCTGGCAGACCGCTGAGTCTGGGAATCTGTGTTCAGCCTTTCCTGTGATGCCTCTGCTGTTTGGTGGGCTCGGTTTTGGGGATGGGTAGAATTTGTTGCTTCTTTTCTTTTTCTGCACATTGTCAAATCAGAAGAGTTTTGATACCTCCAAATCTTTCACCAAAAGACAGTTTTTAATCCATCGATTAAACCAACTCTCCTTTCCAAAATATTTCTCCCCAAGGAATTTGCTGCCTACTACAATGAATCCAGTTTCATTGATGGGATTTTCAAAGGAATGAGATCAGTGTGAGCCAGCCCTTACTGGCCAAGTCTGCAGTCAGGCAGCCTGTCCTCTCTGTCCTCTGAAACTGGAGAACATGGTGGGAAACTCTCTTGTTACCTAGTAGAGCTAATCAATTAATTAGCAGGGGATGAAGTACACCAAACAATCTGCTATGCCAGATGGATGCTTGAGTGTTAATTTATGTTCTCAAAATAGCTGGACATAGATGTGCTCAGCACCATGGCCTAGATCTTGCTTTTGTTGAATTCAGTGGTAAAAATTACGTTGGCTTTAGTGATCCAAGTGCATAATTCTTCAAGAAAAATGTATTTTGGCATCAAACTGTAACCGTAAAAATGAAATTAATAAAAGCTGTCCAGAGCAGTGGACTTTACCTTCTTACACAGGGCACACTGGTGAAAAAATGAAGTTTTGTTTTTATCTCCCCAGAGCATTTCTATTATACGAGAAATACATTATATTGCATTTCTATTATACAAGAGCATTATATTATACAAGAAATGAGTAATTTGGTTTGGTTTTGTTTTTTCTGTTTCATTCCTATAAATAACTTATGTGTCTTCCTAAGAGAGTTGGACCTAAAGCCTAGTCTGCAGTTAAGTTTAAAAAAGTGGTGATGGCTAATTCTACCACATTTAATTTTTAATGAAGAAGGCTTACTACAAATTTCCTTCCATATTTTTCTTCTGTTCTTTCATTTTTTTGAGGTTTTTCTCTTTTCCATTCAGCTTCTGTTGGGGTTATAGGAGTTCTCCTTTTGTTTTTCTTTTTCTCTTAAAGAAGTTTTCCCCATACGTGTTGCTAAGAGACAAATACCGAGTACTTAAGAGAGCCAGAAGACCTGGCCACAGGGGGAGTGTCCAGCTGTTCTCTTTTACCTGGTTTTTTTTTTCCCTCGTGTGGGGCAGAGGTGCTGCGAGATTTGAACGGGGAAAAACGGGGTGGGTAGAGCGGCTGGGCCTCTTATTCCCTCGGCATTCGCAGAGGAGAGAGGCTGCGTCGGCACCGCGAGGTCCTGCCTTGTGACACCTCCCTTCCTTCCTTCTACCGCGAGGGGAGCTTGCTGGCTGGAGCAGCTGTTTGCACTGGGGCCCTGTTTAACACCGGGACCCTCTTCAACACCCTACCTCACCAAAAGAGGGACCTTTTCCACCATCTGCTCGGGTGCCTCAGGGGACCCCGGGA
>WEIT01038142.1:42089-102332 GCA_013389985.1 Dryoscopus gambensis
ATACACATATATTTTTATATATATATATACACATATTTATATATGTATTTATATATATATATTAGTAAAGAACTCTTATTCCTATTCCTCAAATCTTTGCCCGAAAGCCCCTTAACTTCAAAATTAGAATAATTTGGAGGGAAGAGGGTTACACTTTCCATTCCAAAGGGAGGCTCCTGCCTTCCTTAGTAGACCCCTGTCTTTCAAACCAAGACAGCTTCTCATACCCAGCAGTTGGTGTGCCCGACAGATCTTTATGAACTACCTGTTGGAGAAGCACAGAGCTCGCTGACAATCTGCAGTCAGGCTTCAGTGGGATACTGAGGGCTATTCCTGCTGGCTGGAGAGAGAATATGGCCCATCATCTTTGTGTTGTGGGGAGAGCTTGCAAGTGAGGGTTTCAAGGAGCCCTGGATCATATCAGTAGTTCACCCACATTTTGTAAAAGGCAGTGGATTTGTTCTGTCATGCTCATGTAAGGAGCCAGGTGTTTACTAAAAGTGTTATTTGTAAAGCTGGAGAAGAGAGGCCCTGGAGAATGGAAGAAATTTGAATTTTTCTGCTTTTGTCTTTTTCACTGAAATTCAAAATATTGATGGTACATCTTACCAGTTTTTAACAATGAAAATAAGCTTTCTATGCTGACCTTTAGCTGTGTTGAGATGAATTTTTCATCGTTATCTCCAGGATAAATTGCGTAATCAAAAAGCCAATTCAAATCTCCATTAGTATGCTTTAAAAATAAGGCACTATTTGGTATGCACAGACTGACCTCACAAGCTTCAATTCTGTTTTCAGGGTTTAACCAAAACACTGAATTACTTTTACCTTTGTGATACTGCGAGGATTATTTTTAATTAGGTGAAGTGTTTTAACATGCTCTAATTGGTTTTTCAGCAAATGTGTCTAACACTTGAGAGAGGGGCTGGTTCTAGGAACAAGACAATGCTGTCTTGCCTCATTTATCTGACAGTTGGGTAAATATTCCTTGAGGATCGGGGAGGGAGAGGTTATTGATGACTTACCTCTTATTACAGCCACGTGCAAATCCCCGAATACTTGTGTGCAAACTGGAGGGAGGAGATGATGTGTATGGGTTAGATGCTCGGCTCCTCACTTGTGCTGCAGGAGCAGCTTATTCCCACAGTAAACAGTGCAAGAAGCAAAGGCTGAATCTGAGCAAGTGTGCTGGGTTGACCTTGGCTGACACAAAGTACCCATCTAGCCGCTCTATTGCTCGCCTTCCCAGCTGGACAGGGGAGAGAAAATAAGGTGGGAAACAACTCGTAGGTTGAGATCAGGCAGTTTACTAAAGCGAAAGTTTGCATGTGCATGAGCAAAGAGCAAAATCAGTTTTATTCCCTACTGTGCACCAGCAAGCATTTTCTGGACACTTCTGGGGAAGCAGGGCTTCAGCACACATGGTGGTAGCTTGGAAAGACAAACGTCTTAAATAATGAATGCTCCTCCTTTTCTTAGCTCTTTTATCTGAGCTAATGTCATATGGTCTGGAGTATCCCTTTGGTTAATTTGGGTCAGCTGGCCTGGTTGTGTTGCCTCCAGGATCTTAGCCAGCTGCAGCACCGTTTTGGGGGGACTGTTGGGGAGACAGTGCTGATGCTGTGCCAGTGCTGCTCAGCAACAGCCAAAACACTGGTGTATCATCAAGATCTGTCCACCTCCCAGTGCAGAGAAAGCACAGCACTGTGAGAGCTGCTATGGGAAATGAACTCCATCTCAGCCAGACGTAATACAGCAAGTCCTTAGCTCAACTCATTCTTACTCCCTGATGTACTCTCAGCCTACTTTTAAGGTTATACTGAAGCCTAAATATACATTTCCCTGAAAAACCATGCCATAAATAATAAACTATTTCTTCACCAAAACAACACCAGAAGTTTAGTGCTTTTTAAAACAAGGCAATGGATGAACTTAGGGGAAGTCAAAGCTACTGCAGAACAAGCTGTACCTGAGTCTTCCTGCAAGGCCTGCGCAGTCTGGCATGGCCCAGAAGGTGGGCGTGGGCCATACAGGGACTGAGCTCCCTTCATGGGGTGTGTTCCAATGTAAGGAGGTCAGACCAGGGAACAGTGCTTGGCCCTTCCCTTACCAGAATACATGTGACCCAGAGTGTGGTGAGGAAACCTAGGTTTTCTTAGCACAGTGCAGCTTTTAGGAGACTTCAAAGGAGGATCCTTGGCTCTTCCTGTAGGCTTGATGTTAGTGTAGAAGATGGGGTAAAACTGTCATGGTTTAGGAATGGTATTTCCCATTTTAGTGCTCCCACTGAGACTCTTCAAACCATGCTGCCAGTGGCTCGCTCACCCCCTTCTCCTTTGCTGCAACCAAATGGAGAGGAGAATTGGAGGCATGAAAGGTAAAGATCATGTGTTGAGATAAGAACAATTCACTGGAAACAGCAATGAGGTAGGGAAATGAACAGCAACAGCAAAAATACTAGTGACAGAGGTGTCATGGTTTGATGCTGGCTCAGCACCAGGCACCCCCAAGGGCTGCTCACTCACCCTCCCCTGCCACAGCTGGGCAGAGGAGGGAAAACAGAAAAAGTTAACGTAGGCTTCATGAGTGAGATAAGGACCTGGAGAAACACTTCAAGGGTGAAACAGACTCAACTTAAGTTGCGAAGTGAATTTATTACTAACAGAATCAGAGGAGGCTAATGAGAAGTAAAATAAGCCCTTAGAACACCTTCCACCCCCCAGCCCCTTTCTCCTTCCCACCGACAGCGCAGGGAGACAGGGCACGGGGGTTTGGTCAGTTCATCACCGAGATTTCCTCCCGCTGCTCCGGGAGAGGATCCTTCCCTGTGAGGCCGTGGGGTCCCTCCCACGGGAGACAGTTCTCCGGGAACTTCCCAGCGTGGGTCCCCTCTCAGGAGCAGCAGCCAAACCACCCCTGCTGCAGCGTGAGTCCCTCCCACGGGCACACGGCCCTCCCCAGCCTGCTGCGCTGGGCCTCTCTCTCCCCACGGGCGCAGCCCTGCAAGGCCAGGCTGCTCCAGCCTGGGAGCAGGGCCCCTCTCCCCACCGGGTCTCGCCCTGGATCCCAGCCTCCTCCGGGCACCCACCCGCCCCGGCACGGGCACCTCCCCAGGGCTGCGGGTGGATCTCTGCATCCCCCGTGGGCCCAGGGGCTGCAGGGGCACAGCTGCTTCCCCATGGGCTGCACCACGGCCTGCAGAGGAACCTCGGCTCCGCGCCTGGAGCGCCTCCTGCTCCTCCTTCTCCCCTGACCTTGGTGTCTCCGTGTTGTTCTCCCTCACGTGTTCTCACCTCCTCCTCTTCCCTGACTAGAATCCAAAATCTTGTGACTTTGTTTTGATTTTCTTCTTAAATATGTCATCACAGAGGCGTTACTGTCCTCTCTCATTGGCCCAGTTCTGGCCAGCAGCATGTCCATCTTCAGAGCCATCAGCCACTGGCCCTGCTGGACATGGTGGGAAGCTCCCAGCAGCTTCTCACAGGACCCATGTTTGTGGCCCTCCTGCTACCCAAAACCAGGCTGTGCCAAACCAGTACACAGAGGGTACAACAGAGGCAAATGATTCATGTGGAAAACCCAGCAACAGACAACAATCAACCAATTCCTCTGCCACAAGACTCCCGTCTCCGCCCCAACCCCCAGCAGTAACATGGGATGGTATAGAATAACCTCCAGTCCTGGCCATGCCCCCTCCTGGATACTGCAAAAATTGACCCTATCCTGGGCAGAACCAGGACAAACTGCGTAAGGAGAGGCTTAATCCAAGGACATTTGAAGGTGCTGGAAAAAGAAGGCTACACAGCAATAGACAAAACTTTGATGAAATCTGGGAAAATGAGACATGTTCACTTAATCTTGCAGTTGTAATGGGTTTTTCCTTCCCCTTCAAAGTAAGCATTAAGATTTGCAGAGAGCATGAAGGTCTGGGTCAGAGCTGAGCCATAGCCAGGCACTTTGGTACTGAAATCTACTCTTTCTTCATTACTTCCAAAAAATTAGAGTTGGCTTTAGGTTAATCCTACCCCTCATCTCTTGCTTGCTGCAGGGTTTTCCTTTTCTTCTGTCTTGCTTCCTGTTGGCTTTCAATCTATCTCCCAGTCTGATTGGCAGTAAGGTGTAGGGCTGGGATGCGACCACTGTTTTTGCATCCCATGCATCTCCAGAGATTGAGAGAGAACTGCTGAAATACAGGATGAGGTTTCCAAAAGGGATGCCTTCAATTGTCTGGTTTACAAGCACCATTTCAGGGAAGGAGAAGGGGATAAGGATCTGTTTGTGATCAAGAATTTTCCATGTTGGCCTGCTCCTATTTTGCTTGCAAGTGGGAAGTCTACCCTTATTTAAATAAGCTGTGTTCAGGGGCTACTGAATATGATCCCCCTCCCTCCACGTGAGCCAAAGACATTTAAGCAGAGTATACAACTGGAGGTGTCTTAATTTTATGGTTAGTAGCTCCCAAAAACTCCAAAGATGCTAAGGATGCTATTATGTTCATAATTTGTTTTGCAGCGCAAAGTGAAGGATAGGTGAGAGATGTTGACATTAAGATTTTGAGAGGTAGGGTTAGAACTGGTGTTTATAGCTATCTAGTACCAACCTGCTTGATAAAAACTGCGTAAGATTTCCAAGAGCATCAGGAAACCCAGAGTAATGTTGGGAGAGGGAAAGGAAGCCAGCTGCTTTTTTATAGATCAAATTGCAAGAAAACTTGAGTTGCTGTGCTGTAATATTTATTACCAGGGACAGTGGGGTGGTGTGAAGTGTAAGCACACAGATGCATTGCAGATGATGGCTGGAAGTCTCTTTTCTTGTACAGTCTGACTGACTGAGTGGCATCTAGATAATTTTAAGAAATGATGGCTTCCCTTTACTATGGTATTATGTTGTCTGTCTCCCAGACCAAGCAGTCTATAGCAGCTACGCTTAATGCACAATCCTTCAGAGCCATGTGCAGCCTTCTGATCTGCTGCACCAGGGCCTGCAGACTGTGCAAGGGGAGAGCAGGCTGTGTGCATTGCAACACAGAGTGGTTTGTGGTGCTCCTATCAGAGTGTGTTAGAGTCTTAGAAGTGCCCCAATAAAAACAAATACTGTATTTGAGACATAATCACTGACTGTAGCAACATTGCTTACATGTGTAACAACATATCTGTGGGTGGGGGAGTAAGAATTACATGGTTCATTCACGACACAGGTAGGAAAAATTGCTCTCCTTAGGTGTCTCCTCTGTGGCTCAGCTGGGTTATTGTCATAACGAAATAATTTTGTACCAAAAAGTAGCCATTTTCTCCCATAGTGACTAACTTTAAATACTGATTTGGAGGTGGAAAGGCAGCGCTGTGATGCCTGTGGCATTGTCATGCCCGTGATTTCTCCCAGCACAGGAGACAGAGTCCCTGGCATAGTCTGGAATGCAGCATCCCCTCTGCTCCCAGCAGCAGCCTGGGGGGTGGTGCCAGCCTCTGCTGCTGCTCTCTAGGATCTGTCCACCAGCAAAAAATGAGACACTTCTAGCATTCCTTGGGATGGGAACTTGGACCCCTGCTTTTTCTCTCTTTTTTTTTTTTTTCCCCCAATTTTTACTTCCATGATAAATGTACTTGGTGGAAACTAACCTGTGAGAGACTGGAAGTGTCTGTGTAGCCTTCCTGGAGGGAGCAGCCGCCTTGGCACAAGGAACTTGTCTGGACCGAATGGAGAAATGGTGGTGGCATTTTGGGCTATAAACAAGGACTCGCAAGGAGGTTGTAAAAGGGAGAGCTTGGGTTAGTCTTTGAGCTGAGGCTTGGTTTCTGCAATTTAGTTTCAGTACTGCCACAGCTGCTTCACAGGTTTCAAGAGCAACAGACCTTCTTTAGGCAGTGAAAACCTTCTTCAAGCCAGTAGTGGTATTTTGGGCCTTAATTTCTGACTCCTTTTCCTATCCGCAAAGCAGATAAATGTGCTTCTATCTTTGCCCTTTCCTGCTGAGTCTGTCTAGATAAGAAGGTTGCTAGTGGTATAGTCATGGCTTTGTGTACATGTGCAATGCTTCTCCCAGTTTGCCAGGTTGTCATCCTCCAGCCTTAGAGCATCAGCAGTGAGCCAAGCCCAGAAGGCAGCTGCCTTCAGCACAGGGTTCTTGCAGTGCTGGTGACGTCCCTGGTCGTTTAGATTTGTGTGTTTTCCCCTTTGTCTCGGCTTGAAAAGACAGGTGTCAGCTTAAGGAAGGCAGGAGCCTCCCTTGAAATGGAAAATGTAAACCCCCTCCCTCCGAATTATTAGAATTTTGAAATTAAGGGGCTCTCGGGCAAAAATATGGGAATACGAATAACAGTTCTTTACTAGGAAAATTGGAAAAAAAAGGAAAAAAAAAACAAATGCAAGAGTACAAAACAAAACAAACCACTGACAGAGTCAGAAATATACCCTGACACCCTGTTGGCACAGGGTGTTGATAGCAGTCCGATTAAACGGTGGCTGCAGTCCTCCTGAATTGGCAGATATAATTTTGTTGAAGCAGTGATCCTGTAGAAAATGTCTGGTCTTTCCTCAGAGAGTCCAGTGGTGGTTGTGTAGCTCCTGTCCTCTGGGAATCCAGTGGGAAAGGCTCTGTCTCTGTTGCAAAATTCTCAACCTTTTATCCAGGTAGGAATGCTTGGCTCCTTCCCCCTGGGCGGAGCATCTCACAATGGGATGATGAGTTATGAGATAAGGCACTGATGGGCCATTAACAGCAGATAGCCCAGAGGGAGGAGGCAGGGAACATTCCCACACCTGATTTTAACAGCTCATGAAGATGGGAATCAGAATACAGATAACCCAGGACATTCTCCACCCCTTATTCTATTACCATCTACATCATCCCAAATCAATACCTTACTTAAACTCTATACACACACACATATATATACAATGAAACCCTATACACAGAACCCAGGACACCCTTCTTTCTAATTATGCTAATGCTGCTCAGCAGTTGTAGTCTGAGAAGGAGAGTGGGAAGCAGTGGCTCTGCAGCTGACACCCACCTGGTGCCTTGGCTATGTGTCAGCAAAGGCCTGTTGCTAGCTGGGGTAGAGCTTGCCTTCAGTTGACCAAAAGGTTTTTTGGAGTTACCCACTAGATGACACCCTGAAAGTGCACCAAAACCAAAACAAACAAACAAAAAACAAACAAAAAAGAAGAACAAAAAAAGTATTTACCTGGTTTCTGTGGCAGGAACTACCTGGCAAATGACCAAGAATTTGTGAGGAGGGTTTCCCTGAGGACTGGGATCTGCCATAGCGAAAAGCCCCCCGCAAATGAATGCTTGGGCAGTTCTGGGAAAGTGATTCTGTCCTGACCCCTGGTCCTAAATTGCCTGTTGTGTGCCAATATGTGTTTTGTATGTTTTTTCCCCACATCTGTTTCCAAGGAATTCTGGATGTGCTGGTTTCACAGGAACCTGCTAGGTGTCCAGTCTGGGAGAGCATCAGAAAATGGTCTTGGGAACTTTTCTTGTCGAGAGTCCTTCATCCTCCATCTCCTGAGACCCAGCTCCACTGTGATACTGGCACTAAAAGAGATCTGGACTGAGTGATGGTCTTTTGAACCTTAGGGTATTTCAGAATTTGTTTAACAATTTATTACTCTTCTGATTCTGCAGTAAAGCCTGCTTTGTTTTTTAAATAAACAAAAAAATAAAGTCTCATGACTCTGTTTCCATGGGTCACTGTCCCAATTCAGGAGCTCTTGAATTTACTTGCTTCCCATTTCCATTTCCAGTGGTAGGAGTGCAGCATCATGGTAGGAGCGTTGTACTCTGTGGAGCAGATACGGGAGTCAGGGGGTGGGATGTCTGAGTTGAGCTCAGATGTGACATCTAGAATAATGTTAAACCTGACTCTGATCTGGTCTCTGGAAGTAGGTTTTATGCCTGTTTTCATGTGTGAAGATAAAAGTGCTGAAGTTAAGGACAATTTACACCTGTTTGCTTCAGGGAGATGTGAAGATCTTTTTGTGAAATCCATTCGCATACAGTGCATGTCCTGAATTGCTGAGTGTCAGGAAGTGATGGGAAACAGGCTGGTGAAAGGCCTGGTGCACGATGCTGCATTGTTGTTGGGGAAGGGGGCGGGGGGGCGAGGTGTCAGCATTTGGAGCCCCATTTTTCCCTGGCAGCAACAGACACAAATTATTCCCTGCTCTGGTGATTGCAGGCTATTTGCCAGCTTAGAGCTTTGTGCTGAAATCTTTGGGCTGGCATGCAGTAATTGGTCGGGTTTTGATTTCTTTCCTTTTTTTAAACAGTATTTCAAATAGTGCAGCTTTGCCATGGGGTTATAATTACATAAGCCATAGAAATGTACTTCAATGACCAGTCAAATGACTTTGTTTTTTCCAGTTGTTTAAGCTTGCCATTTATTAAGTTGTTGAAGGAATATAATTGAAATTCATTGGGGAGTTTAATTTCATCAAGCCCTCTATAGCTTCATGCTTTTTCTGTGTCTGTGTGCATTTGGGTTGCCTGTAAATGGCTCATTCACTTTCATAAAGGAATTAGCACAACTGTGCAGCTGTGTAAGGAGCCAGCCCCTGATCCCTGCCCCGTGCTGCTCAGCATGCCCAAGTATTGACATAAACATGTGCAGAAGTGGCCTCTAAGTATTTCAGTTGGTAGAAAAGTTTTATATTTTTATCAATTTTACTGCAGTCCTTTATTCTATTTTTGAGCATAAACAGACACCTGAGGTCTAATATAGTCCAGGAGGTTTTAAGGACTGCTCTGGGGATGCCCCTGTCACGCTGACTGCTGCTGGCAGAGGGCGGCTGCCCTGCAGCCCTGTCAGGCTTTATGGTCAGCAAGAAACTCGCTTGCTTCTTCTCGCTTTAGGACTTTCCAGCTCTGCAGTGCACAGTTCCCAAATGGGAGGCTTGCCTGCTGGTTCTGTAGGTGTCACATTGATGTGGGGTCTGCCCCCAGCTTAGTGTGGAGGGCTTAGCCAAAAAACAGTGCTTTGTACTGCAGAGAGTCGTCTACAAGGAGTGCTTGGTCCCCTGCTCCATCCCCTCTCCTGCACAGCCCTGGGTTCTTCCCCGTGTGTGACACTGGACCCTGCCTATGTCCCCCTGGCAGCCCCTGTGATTTACCTTTCTTCCCAACATGTAAGTTGTGAGGCCAAATGATGCTTTCTGGCACTCCGAAACTGAGAGGGAGGAGTCAGGGGACTTGTGCTTCTTAGATGTGGCAGGCCTCCTCCACTGGGAGTTCTATAACCAGCAAATCCGGGGAGGAGTTAAAGCGCTGCTTGTCTGATCTGAAGACATGAACTAGCAGGAATCTTCTCCACCAGCTCCTGCTCTGCGGAAAATACTGTCTTGACATTACAGCCTGAAGGGAGATCTGCCGTCTGTCACGGTGTGGCTGTCCCGGATTTTAGGTGTGGTGGCTCTGGTGCTGTCCAGGATGTTGGTGTGCTGCTTGTGCACGCTGCCTTATCTTGCACCGCTCAATATGCGCTCACCGCTGTCCCCATGGAAACGCAGCCACTCTCTTTTCTATGCATGATAGTGCCTAACCTGGATTTTCATGCTTTTGGCAGTCTTGTTCCTTAAACCAGTGACTTTAGCTGTGAAAGGTGAGCATGTGGGGAAGGACCTGGTTACAGAGATATGGGCTCTTGCTTTAATTCTTTCACTAATGGGCTGCAGGTACTCAGTTTTCACTCTGGCCCCTTGTAAGCGGGTGGGGGCGGGGGGGTGGAGGGGCCAGAAAGATGAACACTGTTATCGGGTTCAGTTCTGCTCCACAGTCTGAGTTGCAGGCTTGGGGGAAGGGTTACTGTGTTACCATGTGGGGGTTTTTTGCATAAGTTGGACTTTTGAGTGATAATAAGAATTACTCTCTGGTTTGACTGAATTGGTCCTCGCTGCTTTCCTCATTGTCTGGCATCTCTGCAATTCCTCACTGGAAAAAACAGGGCTGTTAGCACGGGCTGAGCCCAGCAGGACATACATGCTTCTCTGCAGTGTGGTCTCTCTGCGTTTTCTTTTAATTAAACTTCAGCATCTTCTGATTCTAGTGACTGTGCTCCACTCTGTTGAACCATCCTTGACAAGGCTCAGCCTGTTCTGTTTGCACCAGAGCTTCTGTGCTTTTTGGCAGTGTCGTAATGCCAGTCCTCAAACTTTTTTTCTGAGGCAGATGTGAAAGGGGGCTCACAGAGCAGAGACTGGCCTAAGATCACACAAGAAAACCTAGAATAACACTGCAGGCAGCTTTGAATTTTTAATTTTGATCTATAAAACATGGCAGGGGAAGTATCTTCCTTGAGTCTTTTAAGGGTAAGTACATCAAGGGCAGTTCAGAGAATAAGGTATTTGAGTTATAATGACCATGTAAACACATTGTATTTCAGGCTTGGGGATGCTACAGACTCCCCAGCTTGTTGTCACCCCAAAAGATCCAACAGTTGTGTGTCTGCTGTAGCTGTAATTAGAGTAAGGTGGATTTTAGGAATGTGTTTTGTTTGAGGCTACTGCTTTAAGCACACTAGCAAAACTATCTTCTGGGTCTGTGCAGAACAGAGAGGAAATCTGGAGGGGGGGTATGCAAAACCTTGAAGTTTTCTGCTTGCTTAGTAACTTAGGCTTGATTTACACATCTGAGATGTAGGAAAAAACGGAATTAAATACTCGGAGATGGTTGAGGATGGAGAGAAGGGCTTGCTAAGCAGCCTTTTCCTCTGTAAAGTAAGATCTCTGCATCAGTTACAGGGAGATTTGTTGCAGCGTTTAGAATAATGCTACAGTTAAATCATGCTTATGATGAGCCCTGTGAGGTCAGGGACATGGACACAGTGAAGCTGTTCCTGTGTTCCATTCTGTGCAGGGGGTTTTTTGGGAACGTTGATAACCAGGGGGATCCCTGGCCACCCATGGCTGGGTTGCAGTGGCTTTGTGCTGTGTGGCTTTATCTACTGGAATGTTTGAAATCAGGAATAAAATTCTAACATGTGAATGTTCAAATTACCACTGCGTTAGCACTGAAACACTGAATGGGTTGTTTCTGCAGAGGTGCTGAGCCAGTGCAGCTCCAGCTGCTTGCAACAGGAATTACCAGTAGCTCAGCACTCTGGGAGCTGCTGAAGAACTTGCAAGCAGATGTAGATGACTGCCTCTATAGGCAGTGAAGTTGAAAATACTGGCCTCAATTTCCATGGCAAAGGAATATAAATAAATAACAAGAAATTAAGCAGGACGGAGAGAGGGAGAAGTTCATGATAGCCGTAAATGTTACAGGAAATTAACTCTTTCTTCATAGCTGTTCTTAGGATAGCAAATCAGCCAGTGTAAACTCGCAGTAGTGTTAAATCACTCATGGTGATTTGATACTTGGGAGTTGAGTGTGGCTGGCTGGTAGCTTGGTATTGCATTGATCTTCTTTGATGGGATTGTTCCAGCCCAGTGAATCACAAGCTTTTGCTTCTTATTTACCCCCGTGTCCCAGGTCTGGCCAGGACAGGGTTAATTTTTGCAGGAGCCAGGAGGGGGCATGGTCAGCGCGTGGAGGTTTTCCTAATAGCACCTCACCACTGCAGGGGAGGTGGAAGGGTCCCCTGGGGGTCTGGCAGCAGCCAGGGGTTGCTGGGCTCCGGGTGCTGACCAAATCACAGTGAAGTGTTCGTGTCCCTTGTACCCTGTTATTATTATTGCTGTTACTGTTCATTTCCTTACTTCACTACTGTTTTCAGTAATTTTTTCTTATCTTAGCCCCTGATCTTTACCTTTTGTGCCTCCACTTCTGGTCTCCAGCCCCCTGCAGGGTGGGGGGAAGGTGTGAACAAGCAGTGCATGGTTTGGGAACACTAAATTGGGGAATACCATTCCTAAACTACAACACCCCACCTCCACAATGGCCTAATCCTCTTCTCGTTTAAGTTGGTGGCAAAATTCTTGTTCTCCATGTGCACAAGAAAGTTACTAAGAATGTATCCTTTCTTACCTTTTTGTTACTCTGCAAGAACTGTTCTGACTGAGTTTGCAGTAGGGAACAGGGAGAGACTCCCAACTTTTGGTCCCTTGTGTGAGACAGGACTTTCCCTGTTGAGTTCACCCAGAGCACAGATCTGCAGAAAACATGTTGTTAACTAGCAGTGGGGCAGTTCTGATCTTGCAGGGCAGTGAACCTTTCTCACTGTAAAAAGTAATAGGGCTTTTTACCTGGAGACTGCCTGGATACTGCCCTGCTGGGACTGTCCCGTGTGCCAGCACAGTGTCAAATATGAGCAAGATGGGGCTAGCAGGAGACCTGGAGTTTTAGAGAGCACTGCCTGCTCCTGGCATATCTGAGGGAGAAGGTGTATAGGTGAGCATTTGGTAATATAATAGCCTTTGTTCTAAAGCAGCAGTATCCTCAGAAATGCCACAATATATGCTTTATTTTCCTCTTCTTTTGAAAGCTGAGAGGTGGACAATTGGATGTATTGGGAGCACAAGACACTGATTCTCAGTGTGGAGGCTAAGTCTGGCACTACAATGAATACAACAGAGCATTATCATTTCTATTAAAAATGCAATAGTTAAATTTTAAAGCCATAATTGCATATACTTCTAAATGCTTATTGCATCTACTGGCATTTTCTCTTCTCCCCTTCTTGTTTGTTTTTTTGCCCATTGCTCTGCTTTTTGCATGCAAATGCATCATTCTCTCTGCAGGCTTTTTTTCAGCACATACAGCTGTGAGTTGGCCTGCACATCAATCTTCTCTTACCTAGGGAAATACTTCAGCTCATGTGGATCTGTTCCTTCCATCAAGAGAGTCATCCTCTTCAGAGACCTTCAGGTCATTTAAAAGAAAGAAATATCTTCAAGCACTTTTCCAGAATCTTCACTGCTAATTGAATACTCCCTCGAGGAATTATTTGGTAAATGATAAAAGCAGTGCTGTGGACATGGAAATGCTCATGGGTGGTCAAGCACAGGAACGGGTCAGTTGTTCTGTGGAGACATACTAGTGTTTGCTCTCTCCTCTCCTTGCTCTTTCAGTAAATTTTTCTTTTTCGGTATGAGATAGGAGCTAGGGCTGTTGAACCAGACTTGGTTCTGGTTGAATATAAACCAGAAGCAATTTTCTCCACATACACACAGGAATTGGCATCTTGGTTTCGAGTTGTGGTGTAATGCTTCAGGACCCTTCTCCACTCCTGTGAAGTCTAGCTGAGCTGCTTCATTCATCAGGGGCTTTTTAAATTTTTTTAAATAGCATGTGATTACATAAAAACTTCATCTGTTTTTAGATACATCAGCATCAAGGCAGTCATTTGATCATCAGAAAACTGTACAAATCTGACAGCATGGCACAACAGCAAACTGCTGCCATTTGGTGGAAGCATAGTGGGGAGCGTTGCTTTCACTGCTGCTACCTCACTTCTGTGCCAGCAATTTCTAAGTTGTTGGGACAGGATGGAAGCTGTCTGAACACACAAGGGACAATAAAATGCCAACAGTCTCTGTGATTAAATGGATATCTTTGTACTTGGTTCTTGTTTAATAATACACCAAGGCTATGCTTCTCTTGCTGCTTCTCTGCGTGTTGAAATTGCCTCATGCCTAAAATATGACCCTTTATGTGTAATCTTGCCTTAGTGTTTGTAACAAGAGTTAAGTTGGTGACAGTATTTGGTCCAAACTGTGGGCTTCTGACCTGTGTCTCACCTTTTATTTCTTTTTCTAGCAGCTGAGGCAACTGATATTATTCAAGTTGGTAATAATATCTGAAGCAGGCCTGGAAATATCTGATAAATGGCTTCATTCTTTTGATAAAAGAGTGAGGCAGAGAAAAGCAGAGCTTAGTGTAAAGTTTATTAAATGGCAGAGCACATTTAATCTTCACACCCCACAAATTGAAGCCAGAATCCAGTATTTGTAATCAACAGTGTCCCTACAGTATCACTAAAAACTGATTTGTCTTTGCCGCAGCAGATTGGTTTTTTTCCTTCTCAGATGGACATGATGGGTTGTTTGTTCTTTCTCCTTGGACATCTGAAAAATATGTGCACAAACCCACCTACCTCTGTGCTTCAAAATCTTGGAAATCAGCAGGTTGCACAGCTGCTCTTTTTGACAGTATGGCAGCATGCTGTAAGTGCTGCTATTTATTAATATGCATTGGCAACTGCTTCTGTTTGAAATGAAGTATTCTACAGCTTCCAGTTTAATGACAGATGAACATAAAGAAGTTGCATCTTGAGGGACAGGTATGTGAACACTTAGAGCATGTACATGAGCTCTCATATGCCCACTGTTGAACACTTCTCTCTTTATCACTTTCCTCGTGCCTTGCCTTCAGTGCACTTCATTTTATTGAACTTTAAGGATGATTGCAAACTTCATAAGAGCTAAATTAAAGTCTTGAATAGATAGGTTGTCATAAACTACTACCCGAGTTGTAATAGTAGCAGCAGAACTAATAATGTGTCACTCCAAATTGCATATATTTTATATTTGCTGGCTTTTCTTCATGATTTTATGGCTTTGCCATTTCTTTTGGTGATATCATTGATTATCATCTGAAAAATAAAATAAATTGGGTCATTTACTGATGCTGGGTGAAAGACTTGCCTGTGAATTTACAGTGCTTCCCCACAGATGGTAAGCTCAGAGGTACCCAAGATATTGATGTCAGGTTTTGTACTTGGATTTTTCACTGTAAAAATGGATGGAAGACAGCCTAAAATACTGCATTGAATGCATGTTGAAGCCATAAGCTGCATCTAGAGTCCCAAGTCCCAGTGCTGCCATTTCCATTAGATTTCTCCTGTTATTTGCAGGTAAAGATCCAGACTCATCCTGGCTGTTTGAACAACCATGAGCACCTACATACGCACTTCTACTGCTGTGGGTGTTTCAGTTTTCACTCCAGCTTTCTCACACATGTTGTTTTTATCTAGGCAGAAATTGAATGTAGTATTTGCCTGTTCCTGTGCTTGAGGGAAAAAAGTCTTTCCAGTCATAGACATAAAGCTGGGGAAGAATGCAGAAGTGAGCACTGTATTCTTATTTTGTGGGGCTGTTTTCTTAGAGTAGAGGAGCTGACCTTTTCCCAAGGGAACAAGGCTGCCCTTCACATTTACTTCTTGAGAACAAGAGCTCTCTCACACACTAAAGCATCTTAAAATGGAAGAATACCTTTTTAAACTTTTTTTTCCTCACTAAAGCCACAGGACTTTGTTCCAGAGAGCTCAGCACCTGTATGTACAGTTGCTTTTCCACAGCTGAGGTTCTGCTTTATATGTAAGTTTTGGAGTTGACGTCAAAATCTGTGGGTATGTAGGACAAAGATCAGTCAGGACAGTGTCTCCTTTTGGCCCTCAAACCCCCATCTTTGGAGGACTAGCACTGGTGAAACTGCTGTGAGACTGTATTTGTCTCTGAGGTACACAGCTTAAAAGAGAAAGGCACTCTAAATGAAACCTGAACTAATTCTGCATTTTTGCACCAGGTAGTAAAAGAGAATGCTGGCCTCTGTTGGCAAAGCAGATTGGTCTTGTAGCAGCTGTGTGATCCAAGGGGTAAAGCATGTCCCTTATTAAGCAAAAATGTTTTCTTCCTTTGAGGTTCCTTGTCTCTGATGTCTCCTTTTATTGTGGGGTTTTTCTATACAAATACTTTAGAAAAGAGTCCTTATATGTTGTAAGCTGTAAAGTTCTGTCCTCTCCAAAGCCAGCAGAGTAACAGGATAAACCAGTGAGACTGATTTGGCTGATTCCTCATGATCAGTTGTACATGTAGCTCCTAAAGGCTTTGCAATACTGTCCATAAGTGGTGCCCAGAGTGCCCTTTCTTGGGAATCCACGTTTTACTAAATGGCTGATTGGATACAAAGGTTGCAAGACTAGTAGAAGCAGGAAAATTCTAAACCTTGATTACTGTGTAGTGGTGCAGATATAAATTGACATAGAAGGTTGTAAATGGTGTTTATCTAAGACAGAAGTAAATTCTTTTCTTAGGAAGATGAGTGAAATTTTCCTCACCTGTCTTACCTGCTATGGAGTGGAATTGCTCATGATGAACATGAGCATGAGCATGAACATGAGCTGAGGGAAAACTAATAATACTAGATTCACTTGTGTCTTTAAACAAATTAAAAAATAAAACTGTTAGTCAGCTTCATACTTATGTTTAGCATGTCCATTTAGTCCATCTTGAATATATCAGAAACCGATGCGGAGGAATGAGTAAGAAACCATAGCACAGATTAGTGCAGGATGACATTGTTCCATGTGTAATATGAAAGTGTTTGGCACCATGAGCTCATTTTGATCTCACTTGTTGTGTCTTCTGCCTCCAACCAGCTTGGGAAAGAGCTGGAGCTGTGCCTTAATGAGATTAACTCAACATGTATGATGTGTGGTTTACTCAGAGTTTATCAAATGTATTTAACTTTCATGAAAGCAAGGATTGCTTAGAAGAAGTTTCCCTCTCCTACTGCGTTTGCTCAGTGATTCACTGGGTCTAGAAATTACAACAGTTCCAGTGAAGTCCCTTTGCATCTTACTGGGGAAGAGATCCCACGGTACAGTAGCACCTTGGATAGAAAATAGAAGTTTTCTATCTGAAGTTTTCTTTCTCCACCCTTACAGGGTGAGACTTTGACCCAGGTGCGAAGGAGCTCAGTTCATTTTGGTTACTCATATGGGTTTTTAGAGGTACTGAAGTGCCTGACTCCTTTTCCACTTCTCTTGAAGCAGGGGGTGCTTCGGAAACCTCACAGTAATCAACCCTGCCTACCTTTGAAAGTCTGGCTGCTGAATTTTAGTGTGGAAGTTGTCTGGCTGGCAAGTAATGGTGGAAAAGTCCTGCCATCAGTGAGGCAGAAGCAGCAGCTCTAAGTTGATTTTCCCCTTACATCAATGACTAAGATGTACCATCCCCCAGTCTGATTTCTGGGAGGTTCTCCTCAAGTCTTCTTTGCTTGGTGCCTTACAGCTGATACACAGTGCTGAAACTTGAAATTAGTTCAGCTGTGTCAGGGCTAACAGATGGCCATTTCCAAGGAGAAGACACTGAGCATTCTGTACAGGTTTTGTAGTGTGGTGAAAATCCGGGTTTACAGAAACAGCCAAGAGTGAAGGCTGAGTTATATCATATTCCTGAGTCATCAGCTATTGATGCAGAAGGTCCTGCTACGCTTTTGTGGTGATGCTGCTAAGTAGCATTTCCAGCCCTCTGGGCAAAGACATCAAAGGATGGTGAAGATAAAAACAGACCACTGTTGACTTTGAGAAAAATATTCTATTTATACAGGCAGACGTTGAAGTAACTGAAAACTTTTGGACTGCTTTAATGAAAGTTTGACGGTCCTCAGCTTTCAAAAACTGATACCCAGGCTTGCTTGCTTTCCTCCCAAAATCACAGAGCTGGCTTTGAGTGCCCCTGCTTCTTACCAGAGGAAAGCTTTTTCCAGAATGAATGAAGAGCTCTGGGAGCAAAGCAAGGCCTGCTGCGACCTGGCAGGGCAGGAGGGTTGGCCAAGCCATGACCTTTGCAAGACACACCCCTCAGTCATGCGAGTCTCCTTTTCACATGGACATCTGGACTCCTGATACATGGGCTGCTGTGTTTGGGTCAGGTCTGAATCCCATCTGGGGTGGTCCCCAACTCATCCTCTGGAACAGCTCTCTCCCACAAGTATGGCCATCCACGTGCTCTTCCCTTGGCTGGTGACACTCACTATTGGGTTTTCCAGCCTCTTCAGGCAATTAATATAAAGAAACACTGCAGATTTATGTGGGATTTCTAAACCAGGCAGGATTCTGGCTTGCAAAGCCTGCCCAGGCTGTACTTCTCTGTTGAAAATGAGCAGTCAAACTACTAAAGCTGCTTTCCTCTTGCTTTGTCTTGCAGTGAGACTCTCTGGAGTCTAGCATGGTGTGAGCTCTGAGGTTTCCTGTGGTTGGGACATGCCTCTTGTGGATTCTTGACAGACTGGATAGATGGGCTGAGTCCAACAACATGAAGTTTAACAAGTCCAAGTGCCCAGTGTAGCCACAACAACCCCTGCAGCGCTGCAGGCTGGGGACAGAGTGCCAGGCAGAAAGGAACCTGGGGGTACTGGTCAACAGCTGGCTGAACGTGAGCCAGCTGTGCCCAGGTGGCCAGGAAGGCCAATGGCACCTGGCCTGGATCAGGAATGGTGTGGCCAGCAGGACCAGGGAAGTCATTCTTCCCCTGTACTTGGCACCGGTGAGGCCTCACCTCGAGTGCTGTGTCCAGTTCTGGGCCCCTCAGCTCAGGAAGGATGCTGAGATGCCTGAACACATCCAGAGGAGGGCAAGGAGGCTGGTGAGGGGCCTGGAACACAAGCCCTCTGAAGAACAGCTGAGAGAGCTGGGGTTGTTTAGCCTGGAGAAAAGGAGGCTCAGGGGAGACCTTATCACTCCACCTGAAAGGTCGTAGCCAGGTGGGGGTCGGTCTCTTCTCCCAGGCAGCAGCTGACAGAACAAGAGGACACGGTCTTAAGCTGTGCCAGGGGGAGTTTAGGTTAGACATCAGGAAAAGATTCTTCAGAGAAAGAGTGATTGGGCACTGGAATTGTCTGCCCAGGGAGGTGGTGGAGTCACCGTCCCAGGAGGTGTTTAAAAAAAGATTAGACGTGGCACTCAGTGCCATGGTTTAGTTGATGAGGAGGTGTTGGGTCATAGGTTGGACTTGATGATCTCAAAGGCCTTTTCCAACCTAGTTCATTCTGTGATTCTGTGACGCTTTGCTATCTAATAAGGTTTGTGCTCACATTGTGGCCTTTTCCCCACTGCTATAGCAGACAAGCTTTCCTCTTCTATCTAGCACCCATTTTAGTGAACCTTGTTTGAATTTAGTACCTTTGAAATCTGCAACTCTGACATTCAACAGAAATTAAGCAATATGTCAAAAACTTACATGTAAGGAACAAGCGACATAGTGTGTTTACATTAAAACTGCCTTTCAGTTTAAAACTAGGCCCAAAAGAGGGGATCTGTTAGCACTTCTTTCTCAAATTTTCCTTGCCCTCTCTTTTCAAGAGAGTGTTAATCTCTTCCCTGCTTCACTTGTTGCTGAGCAATTGAAGAGCAAAAAAACCCAAGTAGTCTTCTCATCTTAATAATACCTTAGTTTCTTCAGTAGGTCACTGCTCCTCTTCCATTGCAGGCAGCTTCAGTGGCTCATGGCTTGGCCCACCTGCCTGCCAGCAGCTCCCCAGCTCAGAGCCAGTTCACCACTCTCAGCGGCTGCCACGTCACTGGAGGAACACCTGGATCATGCTTCAGCTGCTAAGAGTACACTGACAATTTCTCCAAATACCTCTATTGAGGTTAAGCAGGGGAATATAGTTATAGAGAAGACAGAAATTAAAAATTCACATTCCCAAAACATTCACGTCATTGTGCCAGATCAGCAGGAGACAGCAGTGCATAGACATTCCTATCACTCTTGTCACTGCTCCGTCATGGACCAGACTCTTGACCCCACAATCATAGGGAACAGCACCAAAATCCATGGGTGAAATTGCAGTTTATGGTGCAAAATGCTCTTCGGGCAATTCAATGTGATAGGATTTGACTGCTTTGTACATCAGAGGATCATTCTGCAATTAATGGAACTGCTTCTTCTACCAGTGGAGCAAAAAGGCGAAGAACTTGCTGTCAAACGAATGAATGGTAACTTCCCTCTCTTGAATTTATTCAGTTCTTTGAGGTTTAAATGTATTCTTGATGGCCAGAGACATCAGTCATTCTGCATTCGGAAGCTTGGTTGATGTCTTCAGCATGCCTTTATGAAGCTCTGTGTAAGTGGTTTTAGAAACAACTTAGAGGGAAAAATAGGGTGTGGTTTAACACAGAAGCACTTAATTATGTTTTTGTGTTACTACTTAAGGAAATTTTAATTGTACAGGTATGTGAAGATAAGTTACTTCATCCCTCCAAAACACCCCTGCTGTGACATTTATCACTGCCATACTACTGTGACTTGTATCACACCTGAATTTTAATCATTGTACTGTTATGTTCCGATTTGATATCTCTCTTACTGTCACAAGATCAGATGTGTTTAATTATGGAACAGGATCCTGCTGAGGTTTACAGATAGCGAGTGCCCCAAGGACATTGCATCTGAGCTGTGTACTGGCTCACCTCCTTAGCAGCCTCCATCACCTGTGCAGCTTCTCATCCCCACAGGGAAGGTGGTGAGGAGGGAAGGGCTGCTCAGCAGAGCTTAAGCAGTGGGAGGAGGTGCACCAGGGTGGGGCCAAACAGACCAGGATTGTGTATTGAGATATTCTGCATCAAGAATAATAGCAAACTTGAGATTTGGACTAAGATGGACAATACTGGAGTCTGAGGTCTTGTCTGTGATAATGCACTGGAATAACAAAGGAGACTCTCAGCTTGGCAACTGGGCACAGTGTCATAGCCCAGTGGAGAAGGCTTTTTGAACTTCTGACCTTCCAGTGAGATTTGAATCCTGGCACTAAGTGAAGGAAACCTTGTGCAATAACCACTGGATTTCCTAATACCTTGTCTGTTGCTCCCCCTCTTGATTCCTAAGAGCTTTGAAGATGAGAGCATCATTTATGATTGTTTTCTGTTCTTTGAGCAGCTTTCACCCCCTCACTCCTTGTTCAAAAGCCCCATGTTGTTTATTTACTAATATACGTCAGCAGGAAAGAAATGGTGACTTAGCCAATTAATTTCTGCCAGAACAAAGCCTGCAGACTGTGTCTCCAAGCATAAGCTTGACAGTAAAGCCTCGGACTCAGCAAAACAGAAGTTGTCTATATTGAAAGAAGAGATCTATCTTTCCCAGGCTGTCCTGCACTCTCTGTTGCCCCTGACAGTCAAGTCCTGGTTTCAGACAGTTTTCTTATAAATCCTCCAAGTGCTCTCTGGGGCAGAAGCACAGGCAGCAGTTGTTTGCAGAAACCTCCTGGAACTGCTGCTGGAGACTCTGGTTACTGGAAGTGAGATCCTGCTGGAGACCTGTGCACCATGCCAGACCAAATTAGGTGTAGATCCCTAGTTATGCTAGAAAAGTCTTACTCATATTTATCCTCTGTACAGAACTGAATCTTATTATTCAGGTCATTACTGCCTTTGCGAGCTTTTCTGCTGTTGCTTTGATTGATCTGTGGACGACGCTGGCAGGGTGCTGTGATCCTGCTGTCCTGTGGGCCTGTGCTTTTTCTCTCCTCACTGCTCTCACTGCGTTGAGTGTGCAGGCAATACCTGGTGGTTTTGTTTCTGTTGTTTTGTGCTGTGACAAAAGCCAAATGTGTGCTGGAAAGTAAAGTCTCCTATATTGCTGAAGGCTGTGCTCCCTTTATCCTCAGCATAATTTAAAAATATTCTTTAACTGTTACAAACTGTTTATTCTACCAGCGAACTTACCAGGAGAGCACTAAATGTTGAGACCTGTCTGGGCCGTGTGAGGCCAGAGTGAATATCTACTTTTGTACTCTGCCCTGTAAAGATGAAATGCAATAAAACCTGATATTGATAGTGACTTTCTTTAGAAACTGCTTTGAGGTCTCCTTGTGAAGAGCAGCAAAGAGAAGCCAGGTGGAATTGTGCCTTTCTAAGAGTCTTTTCACGTCCCTGTCAGGTCCACTCCCAGCTTAGCTAAGAATTTGTGTTCTTTAGTTCTTACTCCATCTGTTATTGTCTTAGTTTAACATTTTACTTAGTTTTGTATGTTCTTCTAGGATATTCAAGCGTTTTCTGTGGCCTAAATATATTTTTAAGACAGAGCTTTCTGATGGTGAGACAGAGAGAACTCACTGAGAGCAGCCCTGTGGAGAAGGGCTTGGGGCGGATGAAAAGCTGAGCGTGAGCCAGCAATGTGCAGATGCAGCCCAGAAAGCCAACCCTGTCCTAGGCTGAATCAAGAAAGGAGTAGCCTGCAGGTCGAGGGAGGGGATTCTCCCCCTCTCAGGTGAGTACCTGGAGTAGTGTGTCCAGGTCTGGGACCTCAAAAAGCTGCTCAAAGAACAGTTGCATCAGAGGGATGTGGAGTTGCTGGAGTGAGTCCAGAGGAGGTCATGGAGCTGCTCCAAGGGTTGGAGCCCCTCTGCTCTGGAGCCAGGCTGGGAGAGCTGGGGCTGCTCACCTGGAGAAGAGAAGGCCTTAGAGACCTTGGAGAGCCTAAAGGGGCTTGTAAATAACAGGGATTTTTTTATATGGGCAGATATGGATAGGACAAGAGGAGCTGGTTTTAAACTAAAAGAGGAGAGATTTGAAGGTCTCTTCCAAGCCAAACCATTCTGTCATTCTGTGCTGCTAATCACTGGTATTTGCTGGCTCTGGAGATGGGAAAGTTGTACTGGGTGGGTCAGGCTACGAGCTTGCACTTTGCATTGTGCCTTACATTACCCAAAGTCCAGGACTGCATCTCACCTGAAGTTTTGTCATTTATTCTGATTGTGGCTTGTCAGTAAAACAAACTTGTCACTGGAGTCTTTATGAAGCATTAAACAAAATTTAGGGTATTCACCCAGATGAATCAATAAATAAGCTTTTGTCCTGTGATCATGCTTTGAAGGATTTTGAAATAACAATGACAGAAAAGACTCGTGCAGGCAATGAACGAGAACCCTGGTCTGTAGCTGTAAAGTGTGTTTCAAATCCTGCTTTCAGTGGAAACAGATTGTTAACATACTTCAGCCACATTCCTCAGTTCAGAGGGCTGTGTTTGCCCTTAGATCTATAGATCCGTGCATTTTACACAGGTCTGTTATCCTGGAATCCTATATTGCTGAAGTAATTCAGTTAAAAAGTACCAAACTGAGGTGACAGAAGAACCATATACATTATAGATTCAGCTTACTGAAGTTTTGACTTGTTTTCTTTCCAAGCTGGACACTGTTGGTGTTAGATGCTCGAGCTCTTGGATGCCTGAGCTGGTTGCATTTTTCCACAGCAGGGGAACATCCCCTTTGGAGCTTTTCAGCCCAGGCAATGTGGCATGAGCCTGCAGGTGTCACAGTGCTAGAGGTGTCAAAGTATCTTACCTTGTTTTTTTTGAGTCATCTGATAGTTTCAACTTCTTTATTGATGAAAGTTAAAAGCAGTATCTGACAGCTGATTTTCTGTTGTGCCCACTTGCCCCCTTGCTGGTTGGAAGGAAACCTGAAGTCAGAGCATTCCCAGGCATGGAGGGGTGGGGCATTGGCATTGCCCAGCATTACCCTTGCTTGGTTTTGGTGGGCCTCAGCACAGCTGCATACAGAGGAAGATCCAAGATCATTACTCATTAAGCTCTCATACTTTGGAGGTGTCTTTTGATGATGCAGCCTTGTATTGTTCTGAGAGTATTTGTTCTTCCCCAAACCTTTACAAGAGGAAGATTGTGTAGCTTTGTTGTAGTTTTTTTTAATCTTAGCTACTGTTTTCACAATTTTAATTTTCTGTAAATCTTTGACAGATGTTATTTTGTTGCTTTAATTTTCTCAATCTATTTTAATACTTACCCTGCACAGCACTTGGTGAGAACAGGACATAAATACATGATTACAGCCTGCTGGACCTTCATAAGGCCTGGTCATTTTGCAATCTTTGGCTGTTTCCAGAGAATGTGTTTAGGGACTCTCTTGGTTGCTGAAGCATCTCTTCTTCCCTTTCCTCCTTCTCCCCTTCTCTGTGGAGAAACAGGCAATGTGGTAAGACATAAAATTAAATGGGGATTAGAATTTCAGGAGAAGTGGTATTTTAAATGGTGCTGCATTTGATTCATTTATGCATTAAAGCAAAGAGTGTAAGGCAAGGGAAAATCTGCTAGTTAAAGTATTAAAATCTGCCAGGGGCATGACATTTCCTTTAACTTCCAAAATACCTATCCGGTCGAAGACAAGTGGAAATAGATGTTGTCTGTTCCCTCAGGGTCTCACTTCAAACTGTCTTAGTTTCTTGCTACCTCTGCTTGTGGAAAGGTTGTCCGAGCATTATAAATGCATTGGAATGGTTCCCATAGACTTTAAATGCCTCTTTAAAACATAGGCTGACCACTGCTATTTAGGTGCTTTTTAGTTTGACTAAGATGACATCCAGTACTGATTTCTGGTAGTTGGAACCCTAAACTGTTACTGAAATGCTGACGTTTTTCCTGATACAGTTCTGTCATGCCTCCTTTCCCCAGCACAATTCATCTTGTGTGAAAAAACTACAAATGGAGTGACTGTGATAGCTATGCCAGAAGAGAATGTGTGCTGATAACAGGCTTTACCTGGCTTTAAGCTCACACTCATCCTTTACCCATCCTGATATATGGGCTCAGAGGTATGAATATGAGAATCGGGATTTGAAGCATGGAATTCTCTGTGGTTGTAGCTGAGGTAGCAGCCTCTTAGCCAGACAGCCAGCTCAGATTAGTGCCAGTAATTCTCTCTTCCCACCCTGGGAAGGGGCTGACACATAAGAGTCCCTCTAGGATCCGTGCCTAGAAGGACCACGAGGGTGAAATGACAATGGAAGTGGCTTTGCTCTGTGACTGCATTTGTTTGGGACTGTTTGACCCTGAGGCCAGTTACCTGAAGGGTAGCAGGTATCAGAGGCTGCCAGATTGCACAACTACTCTTTAAAGTAATAAAACATCTAAGGGGGAAAAAAGGGCTTGAGACCTGCAGGTTTTTATTTCATGCTCCATCTTTCTCTCCTGCCTGTGCTATGAGCCATGCTGTCCTTTGGAATACAAGGTTGGTCAAATCCAAAAGCAATCTTTCCCAGCACCGTGTCTCCCATAGCACTGATTGGGCTGCTCAGGGATGTAAAACGAGGCCAGTGTGCATACCCTGGAGCATCCTCCCACAGCCAGAAGTGCAAGAGATGTCCTAAAGGGAAGATACCATCAGAGGCACCATGTTCGCTGGTGAACTCTTCTTAGAATCCCAAAAATGGTTTGAGTTGGAAAGGATCTTTAAGATCTTCTAGTTCTTCCTTGAACCCATCTCTTCCCTGTGCATATTGGCTTTTATTATCTGGCCATCCCTCCCATGCAGGTACACAGTCATGCTGGTTTTTAAATGGAAAACTTCATGTTATCAGATCAAGTAATTGTATGCCCCACTTTCTCACATTGTGAAACAGTGAATTATACTTTAATCACCTTGGCCATAATAATTTCTCCCATAATCCCACAGTTGGACAGTTCCATCTGCTTAGTTTTCCACACCTTGGATCACCACTGGCACCTTCTCTGTGTTTCTTCCAACTGAATTCCAGCCCATTTGATAGCTTGGGATGTTTGATTATTAAGTATTTGGCAGCTGGGGATGTGCTGAATTTTTTGCTTTGGAGTAATGAGTTGGTCTCACCGCCCTGCTTGATTTTATCCCTGTTCTCTCAGCATCTTTGAAAGCCTTGACCCTTTTGGAGAAAAGCCATGAAGACTCCAAGATCTTCTTCCTGACTGGTAATAGCTCATTTAGAGCCTGTCATTCTTCATTCAGAACTTAAATTATTTTCCCCCTGTATGCATTAATTTCCATTTACTGACTTTGTATTTCACCTGCCATCTTATTATTCAGTCACCAGGCTGTTTGGTGGAAATTGAGTTTATGAATCCTTGGTTCTAAACGGCTGTTTTCTCGTCACGCAGCAAAGTGAGCAGCCTTACAAAGCATGTTCCTAAAGCACACTTCTGTGTGACTTGCTCTCTAGAGATGTCTACACTTCATTGTGCTGGGTGCTGCACAGACAGCACGAGAGTTCTTATGCTGAAACTCTGAAAGAATCAAAAGCCAAATATGAAGGCACTGCAGGTACAGTGCAGCCACTTATATCAGCCAGCAAACACATCCCAAATGCCAGAACATGGCGAGCGCATGGGTAACTCCATTAACTTCTGCAGACTTCTGGAGCATTGGTTTGAGGCCCTGATTTGAGCTGCTTTTGAGTTCACGTGACATCGCTCGCACCCGTGGTCCTGCAGGGATCTGAGCCAGACCCAGCAAAGCTCATTCCCACAGAGTGACTGGTGTGTTCCTTCAGAGTGAGGGAGCAACAAGAAACACCTGTGGGATGGTGCTGGCTGTTGCACTGGTTTTGACCCAAACGGTGACCCACTCTGCATTATCATTTATGACATAGATACTTATGCAGGAGTTATGGCTTTTGTTTTGGGTGTTGATTTGGCAGCTGGATTTTAGGAACAATATTCCAAAACTGCAGAATTCCATCTGAACCATGTAGTGCTGATTTGCTGAATAATCTCTTGTGTTTTCCTGGGTCCTGGGAAGAAGTTTGATGCTTCTGCCTTTACTATGGGCTTTTCCTTTGCAGCGTGAAGAGACCAATTTAGAAAGAGTGTTTTGGAAGAGCATTGTTAAAAATAATACCATCTGGCATTTTCAGGGCGGAAACTTCACAGTCAGTATTGACTGACTTTAAAAACCTTAAAATTCTTGAAATGGATTTTCTGCTTTGGTTATGTATATAGGGAACTTTATCCAAAAAGACAGAAAGAATTGGCGCAAGAGGAGCTTCCTTTTACTTCATTAGCAAATGAAGCAAGTGGAGCTTCCTTTGGTGCCTCTGAGTGTTGTAGATTTGGTTAGCTACAGGTTTATGGAAAGCTGGCTACAGGCACATCTACAACACTATTTTGTACATAATTATGAGCTAGAATATGCAGAAATACTAAACATCGCTGCTCTGGGTAGTAGCCATCCTGAGCAGACCCAGAAGCAGAGCCTAGGAGAATGAGAACACTTAAAGGTTGCTTTTGCTGTAAAGGTGTCCTTTGTCATACAAGAAGCTAAAGCTTCTCTCTGAACTTAAAGGAAAGTTGATGAAACGCTGTTTTCTAATTTTTTATTCAGGCTCTTAAACTGTTAACGTGCATTAAATTTGGGGTTGACATGCAGCCTCACAGCATTCCTCCTCAGATGGATGTGGGGTGTCGGACCCCCTTGCAAATGGAAACTCTGAAAATGATGAGGCCTGAAATGTGCTTCTCCTGCCACTCCATTCCTATGGAGTATGGCTTGCTGAATCTCCTCCTCCCTCTTTAATTCCCCTGCCACACATGTTCTCAATTACTGCCTGCACTGAAGCTGAGAACATTTCTTGTGCATCTAACTTTCTATACTGCGCACTGGAAATATATTTTAGAAATCTGTGGGAGAACTATTGTGTCCCATGCTGGAAAAATTGTGTTTATGGTTCCTGTAGGGAAACAAGTTCATTTTAGTCCACAACAGATTTTCTGTTTCTTCCTCCTTCTTTTGTATCTTGGAGCAATATTGTAAGAACCTCTTACCCCAGTGCATTGAGCATGAGTTGCTCCCATATTTGAAATAAAAAGCATATGCTCTGCAGTCTGTGTTTTTCATTGCTGTCCACAGAATAATCACTGGGTTTTGGCTGATCACAATAATAGCTACTGTGAACCCCAAATATATGAGTTTGGATGTACAGCAGCATTACATTTTATGAAAACTCAGTTGTATTTTAGTGTAGGATTTAAAAGTCAATATTCTGCAGCAGAGGGCATTAAAGGAGTGATATTATAATGTCTGATTTGGAAAGGAAAAGGAAATGGGACTTAATCCTTTTCTCAGTGTTTGCATTGTTCTGATAGGATAATCCTTCAGGATCCAGGTGGTATGATGTGTTCACAAGCCTTTGTTGTGCATTAAATCATGCTTTATTTTCAGCTGTAAACCTTAGGTCCCACAACCACATCTGTAACACGTTTCTCAGTTCAGATTCTGGTTTGTAGAAGAGAACTTTGTGGTTAAGGAAAATTTGGTATTGTGCTCCACCTCTCTCTTGTGCTGAAAATGAATTCAACTCTGACAGTGATCAGGGAAGATTTCTCTGCTGTACAGAGGAAGTTTTTAAAGCACAGTTACCTTTTGCTTAAATAAATGATGGGCTTGTTCAAATGGAAAGAATTGCTTTTGCATCTCATGTGTGACTAAGCTGACTCACAATAGAGGGGCTTCCGAGAGTGCTGGCAGACAGGGATAGCAAAGGGAGAAGAGGAAAAGGTGTGTCTGGATCAATTAATTAATTGTTAGATAATAAATGAATACTCTTTTCCATTGCACACAAACGAAACTTCTTTTTCATTTACTGCTCCAACTTCCCCTTCAGAGATTTGATTATAGCATTCTCTCCCAAAGCAAGGAGCTCTTGCCATTTTGAGGTAAGCACTCACTGACCCTCTGGAGATTTGAAAAACTGCTTTCATGTCATTAACAATGATAAAACTGCAAACAATATTGTTAAAGATGCTAGGGGATGGGCATCAAACCGAGAGAAGCAGATTAAAGGACTTTAGAAGTGATGTGCACTTTTACCGCTATCCTCTGAGAAGGAAATCAGTACAGGCAGAACTGTGCAATGCATCAGATGTAGTTTCATGAAAATTATTTTTATAATTTTTGATTAAATTTAGGGATTTAGAGGTTTTTGCTATTGCTCTGCTGCTTTGTTTCTGCTATGTTGCTTTAAAAAAGCACTGGAGGAACAACAGCAATAAAATATGAGCAAAGTGCCTGAGATGCTCATTTAGTTCCCATTAGCACAATAAATGCGAATATGATGAGGTTTGTTTTGGTTTTATATCCCCATGTTTCTCAACAGGGATGGTTTAGATCTGTATCACAAATGGAAACTGAGTCATAGGCTGGCCCGGAGCACCAGAATGGAGCGAGGCATTTGATCTGAGTTTCTGGAGCTAATAATGTGACTGGCAATTTTGGCGGGAGGTTTTTGTTGGCGGTCTCCTGTTTTTTCAGAGTGGATAGGAGTCTTGCCTCATTGTCCAACTTGTAAACCCAAAGACACTGCAATCTAAATTAGCAGACTGAAATAATTCCTGATGTAATTTATGGTTTTACCTAAAAGAAAGTTTTCCTACCTGCCATGTAGGCTCGGGTCAGTAGCAATGGCCATAACCTCCCCTGCCCGCACAGGGCAGTGTGCCTGCAGCCGTGGGGACTGGATCCTGTACCCCAGGAGGGGTGGTACTGCCTGCCTGAGCACTGGGACAGAGGGGCTCCTATCCCACCAGGAATGGAGGCTGGGAATGGAACCAGTTGCAGGGCTCTGGCTTAGTGATGACAGCCTGTCCCGCAACTGTCCTCACAAAGCTGGCTGTAATGACTGGAGGAATGTGTTATCTAAGGTTACTTTATCTTTTGGATATTTCTATTGTTGGCAGCTCTCCTGTCTCTTGGATCTGAGGGCTGTGACGCTGTTCACACTTCAAGCATCTTCATCCCCTCTCACATTTATTTGTTCCTAATAAAATTTTCCTGGAGGAAGAGAAGGATGGAAAAGCTTTTAAATACAGGGTTTAGGTTCAGAGAGCAGAATGTGCTGAGAGGCGTTGCGGGCAGTTTTCTGTTCTCCCCTAAGTGCTCTGGGCTAAGAGGATGTGTCCTTGTCCTGCCTGCATGTTAATAGCTATTATGGTTCCCACTAATGGTTTTATAATAGGTCAGTGTAGCATAGGCAGCAGCTCAGCAGTGCTTAGGATGGCCATGGCTGGTCCATGTTTAAGGCCCTTGATACCAGGGATGCTGGCAATGCTACGCTGCGTTGGCTCCTGAAGAGACTTAGGTCCTGCTGCAGGTGATCTGTGCGTCTGGCATTTTCTCTTGGGCTATGGTTCACCTTCTGCCTTAGCTTGCCTTAAATTCACTTCATCCTAGTATCAAGGCTCCAAGTATTTCATTTTGACATAAGGACCAGCGGATTATTTTTTTACCAGTCTCCTGGCTTTGTGGAGCTGCACAGCACCCTGATAGTGTTCTGAGGCTCTGCACTGCCCTGGCAGGAGCTGCAGAAATGTGCCCAGGCCCATAATGAAAAGCTGAACACAGAGCAAGACAATCCTAATTGGAGTATTGTGTGATACACTCACTACCGCTGTTCTTTCAAATAATGTTAAAAGCAGATTTCTATAAAGAAAAATATCCCCTGCTTTTGCCCTTTGCCCATGGTGTGTTGAGTGAAGCTAGTGTTGAGGGTAATGAAAGTCAGAAGAGTTGGGAAGAGAGCTGGTCGAGATGTGTGACTGGTTTATGATCAGTGAATTGCATGGACAAAATCCAGGTTTCCGTGGCTTTTTTTTAACTCATCAAACCATGCTAATAAACCCTGGACTGATTTTAGTTATATTTCTGTGAACCTTGCATGTTGTGTTGTGTTGTGTTGTCTTGTTTTGTTTTGCTTGCAAACTCAAATTTCCCTGAAAGCCATCTTTTTCAAGTTGAATTTCTTCATACGATATGGGTCAATCAGCAGTGGCAGCTAGAGGAAGAAGATTTACTCATCCGTGTTTTCAGCGTTCAGAACAAAAATTTGCTTTCTTTAAGCACTTTTCCTTTTGGAGAATGTCGTCCTCAGTGACGCAAAACCAACTGTATGCAAGACGCATTCCTATAACTTGATTTTGTTTATGTACCTGCAGACATCTAAAGCCGTGAACCAATAAGCCATGAACTCATGAAGACAGAGCTCACTAAACTTCTTGACTTAAATTCACTTACATTCCTCTTATATTGCAAATCAAACAACTTAAGTTGCAAACAGGACTGTACTCAAGCTGAGGGAGATTCCTTCTAGGAAAAGCTGAACATCAGCCCTGACTTGTGTTAACTGCTGGGGGAAAAAAGCAGATCCTGAGAGTGCTTGTGAGCTGGCAGGAAAGCCTGCTAGATCAGGGACAGCACTGACATGTTGGACCTGCCTCTGTTGCAAATATGCCTCAGTGCTTCTCTGGCAGTGCAAACAGTCACCCTGTCAGTGTTTGCTTAGAGCTGTGTACGGCCATCTAAATCAGTAGAAATTTATGCACCATTTGGTAAAAAGGGGCAGCACAGGACGAATGCTGACTTGGGAAGAGTTGAGTATCTGAGCTGGTCCCACGCCATGTGACTCTTGCAATGTTTGTTTGGTCAGCATGGCGCTGCTCCATGTGGGGCTTCTTAGCCAGGAGGACACTCCAGGCACGTTGTCTCCACTGATTCTGCAGGGCCTGTTTCTTCAGTGCAGACAGGGAGCCACTTAAAGCTGGTTTTTATGTCATGAGATACTGAGCTGTGCTCAGTTTGCCTCGTTCTCTGTAAAACCAGAGCTACAAAAAGGTTTTTGCCATAATTACCCGTACTGACCCCAAACGGGTGCCCAGTGCTCATCACCCAGATGCCCCACAGTGCTGAATACACACCTGGATGTTCTGAGGTGAAGAGTGGGTGGCCCAGTCCTCCAAAGTTACTGACTACAGTGGTAGCTGGGCACACAGTTGCCACCACCTTGCACCATGCACCAATAAATCCTAAGGTGCAAGGGTAGCTGTGGCTTTCCCTTAGCCTCCTGCCTGCCATTGCCAGAGCAGCCTAGTGATTTTGACTTCTAGACAGGTAGGCAAAATCAGCTAATAATTATCCTCGCAGAACTTGAAGTTGCCTAATTTATGTTGTAAGACAAACAGAAAATAATTTGAAGTGAGAAGGGGTACCTTCTATTGACTTCGTGGCTGTTTCCCTACACACAGGCATGCTGATGTTTTCCGTAGAGTCAGGGGATAAAGACAGACCACTCCATCCATGTTCACCCATATGCTGATAACTTTCAGTTGAGAATTACTGTGTGATGCCAGGAAGGCAAACTAGTACATCACAGGCAGTATTAAGCAACAGTTCTCAAAGTTTGTGAGAATAACAGAGGATGAATGACATGGTAATTCTCTTTTTCCTGTCTCTGACAGTGCTTTTCAGCACAAATGCAGCTAGTTCCATCAGCAGTCTGACACCTGAATTTTTTGCTTATAATGAATCTAGAAAGTTCAAATACTTTTTTGGGATTTGGGAAAGTAATATCTAACTGAAAGTATATATTTCTTCTCATTTCTCCCTTCCTCCAGCTTTCTCTCCTGCCTTACTGTGTTCTCTACTTACGCAAATGATAGAAATGAGTTTTCCAAGATGGAAACAGGCTGGCACTATACTGTGCAAATCATCTGTGGCTGCCAAAGAGGAAGCTGGGGTCTGTTGTGGCACACCTAATGCTCCAGCAGCAGCATTTGAAGCACCTGTGACATGTGCAAGCCAGCGAGACAGCCCTATGCTCCAGAGCATGCATAAGCGAGGTGTTCGGGCAGTCACACGTGCTGAGAAACATGGTACAGCCTAAAAGGCCTGAGAAGAGAGTGTGGGAGTAGAAGCATGAGCATATACCTGTCTAAATGCTGGTTTGTTCTAGTGTTTTTTTACCTCTAAGATTAGTGGATGATGTTCCTGTCTGTACCTCTGAATGACTGCTGGATTACTCCACCCTGCTTTGTCTTTTGCTGCACCAAGATAAACAAACATTTCTCATGCAGAACATGCTGACCAGTGAAGATTCTTTATGGAATTAAGATTTGAGGGGCTCAGCTATGTCAAAGTGGAATGGTACTTTCCATGGAATGTTTGTTGCTGGCATGAAATTTTACATTTCAACTAAAGCTAAAAGGAGGTGTTCCAGTTTGAAATGACACAAAATTATTTCCTAGTTTTGATGTACCAAGGCCTTGTTCCCTCAACTTCCAGTACCTCTTTTTGGAAAGTAATGTGGCAGAAAATAGAAAAGAAAATGATGAATGAGTAGTAGAGGTGACCCATTAGAGTCAAGAAAGAGATTTCTAGGGAAGTTATTCAGAGATCTGCCCCAAGGGTGGATAGTCATGAGTGACATGGAATGTGGTAGAAAATGGACCAAGTTTGGGGGAAATTCTTGGCTCCAGTGGTTTGGAAGTTCACCCCTGATAAAGTGACAGACTATTTGCAACAAGAGTGCTGTGGCACCTCTGGAGAGGAGCAACTTATTGCCGTGTGCTGGGTCCTTGCTACTATTTTTCAGCCACTGGGCAGCACCCTCGGGGAAAAGAGGAGCACAGCAGAGCAGCAGGCACTGTGACCACTCAAACTGCAGCTGAACCACAAACAACCCGTGCCGTTAGCAGTCCCCGCCAAAAGGAGGAAGAAATCCAGGACCAAACCAATTCACTTAGAGAAGGATGGAGAGGAAGGAGGGCCCTCACAACAGGAGGAAGAGGCAGGGCCAGAGATAACCACCCGATCCCTGTTCCAGGGTGAGCTGTGATATCTGGGAAAAGGTTTCAGCCGCCAGTCGTGTGAGGCCCTGGTGACCCAGCTGCCTCAGTGCTGGGACATCGCAGCCCACGCTGGGGAACTCGATGGGAGTGAAGCCAAGCAACTGGGATCCCTGTCCTGGGATGTGGGCAGTGACAGGGGACTGGGAAGAGGACAGGAACTCAACCTCTGGAGGCAACTCCTGCCAAGTGTGAGGGAAAGGTATTCTCCCAAGGATGATCCAACAGTGCGCCCAAGCAGGTGGAACATCATGGAGAAAGGTATCCAGTACCTGAGACAGTTAGCTGTGCTGGAGGGAATCTGTAGGGGTTCAAATAATGAGCAATCCCCAGCAGGTCCAGAGGAGGTCCAGGAGATCCTCGTGGCAGAAGTTTGTACGTAGCACACCATCTCTGTGCTCCAGCTCACTGGCATTGATGGCAGTGAAAAGGAGAACAAACACTGCTCCAGGTGACTGCCCAACTCCGGCACTATGAAGATGTCTCAGTTTAGAGACAAATTCAGGAGAAAACGCTCTGGAATGAGTTGTCTCCTCTAAAAAGGGTTCTAACAATCCCTTTATGCCAATAGGAAATGAATACTATTGGATGAAAGGGAAAAAATAAAAACCAACCATTTACTGACAAACAGAATGCCGACAATGCACAAGAAAAAGGTGAATAAATGCGAGATATTAAACTGTCAGACCTTACCCCCCCACACACACACAAACTGGAACAAAACCCCAAAATGCCAGGGGAAAAAAAACCACCGGCTTACACCACGTGGTAGAAGATGGCACCGGCTTCTCTCTCAGGGGAAAAATAACCAGACTGGAGATTCACGCAGCAGGTCGAGCCAACAGATGAGAACCTGGCGACTTCTCCGGTGTCCATCCTCTCTCCACAGCAGATGAAGTAGGTGGGCCAGAGCCTGCTGGTGCAGCCTCTCTCCCCGGCTTGGCCTTCCCAAGGCGTGGGGCCGAGACGGAGCAGCCCCTCTCTCCTGCTGATCCCAACTGACTCCTCTCCTGCAAGTCCTGTTCTCTCTGATCTCCAACTAAACAAGCTGTCCAGTTCACCTCCAAAAACTGCTGAAGGATTGCTGCTGCAGCTTCTCCAAGGCCAGGGAAGGGAAAATCTTCTTGCCTGGGCTAACCAACCCAAGCCAGCCAAGCAAAACCCAGACTGCACTGCACCCCCCGACGCCTGGGAAGTGAGGCTTTGAAAAAGCTCACCAAAGAGCCCAAGGCTTCCCCCTCCCCCGGACCCACCTTAAAGATCCAGCAACCACTTCTGGGCATAAAGCAGAGGATCAGGGAGTAGACTGTCATCATAAGTCACCCCAAGACAGAAGATCATCTTTTTCTGTCCATATTTACCTGTGCCTTGACTGTGGCTGTGGACAAATTCGGAAGAGTGAGCAAATTAAAGAGGAGATGTCCCATGCCCCACCAGCATGGACCAGAGTCTCTGCTATTGGGAGCAAGTGTCCCTGCTTGAGACAGAGGGCACACACCCCTGGGTAACCTGTGGTTTTTCCTGCAGGGCCACAGAGAGGACATGAGGAAATGGGATGGAAAACCCCCCTCTGCCCTGGCAGCACAGGTGTGAGTTGAGAGGAAGAACAACCACCACAGGAAACTCTTCAAGGATAAATGCCACTCCAGGGAAAGTCCTCAGAGTCAAGAGGAGGGACGATGTTGCTTCGGTTCCTCTTGAAGAGACGTCCAGTTCACATTTACAGGAAGTGAGCGTGGAGTACTGTGGCCAGAACTAGAGGGGCCCTGCCTCCAGCCAGGTGGAGGAAAGGGACAGTCGGATCTCCGGGACTGTGTGGATCCATGGCACATCAGACCCACACGCATATAAGGCTTTAGCTGACACTGCTGCACAATGTGACCCCATTCCACCAAGATATGTAGGGGCAGAATCCAGCTCTGTTTCTGGAGGATCCCAACTGTACTGGAAGCTGAAGTGAGCCTGACTGGAAATGAATGGCAAGAACAGCCCATCATGACTGGCCCAGAGACCCTGTGTATCCTTGGCATAGATTACCTCAGGAGAGGGTATTTCAAGGACCCAAAAGGGCATTGTTGGGCTTTTGGGAGAGCTGCTGTGGAGACAGAGGCAATCAGACAGCTGAATACCCTGCCTGGTCTCTGAGAGGACCCTTCTGCAGTAGGACTGCTGAGGGTGGAAGAACAACAGGGAGCGATCGCTGCCACAAGAGTGCCCCGACAGCAGCACCGCCCCAGCCGGGACTGGGGGCCCCATCCGTGGGATGAGTCGAGAACTGGGGAGCTGGGGAGTGCTCAGCAGGACTTGCTCCCCCTCCAATAGTCCTGTATGGCCTCTATGTCATTAACAGCACAAGTGTCATTTACTGCTTTCCAAACACGTGTCAGAAGATGTTGTACTAGAATCTGCCTCTTGTCATTATTTATAAACTGCAAAAAAGATCACCAAGAATTAGAGAATTAGCATGAGTCTTATTCTGAAATAAGAATATATATTGTCATGATAACGTACAGAATGAAGCATACAAATCCCTTCTCATCTTATATGAGAAGACAGCCTGGAATAAATCCCAACAAATTACGTCTTTCATATTCACACAGATGAACTTGCTACTGCTGCTTCTAAATTTCTGTTCAGTTCAACTGCTTCTTTGCAAACTTCTGTGTTACTTCCAGACTTTGCATTTGACTTCCTTGAATGACATTTGGCCATGGTTTCCTACACGTAGGGTGACCAGCTGCCCATATGCTTCTGGAATTAATCTTTTCCACAGGACAAACAGTTTTGCAACACTTTACAATGCTGAAATAACAATTAATTAAGCAATTTCTTTAAAAATAAGAAGGTAGGACTTATGGTCTTCCTTAAAGACCATTGCCTGTACTGAACTTTCAAATGATCCACAGCAATATTCCCAGAAACTTGTGCTCTGTGTGACGCAGAACAAATAGAAGTCACGTTCATCCCAGTGTTACCACTCTTGTGATCTCAGCAGACCTAGAAGACCAGATATCTGGAGGAGACACTTCTGGTGTGGACCTGCAAGCACAGCTAACCACTCCACCTTCCTGCTCTCTTCTCCCATGGAGGCTGGAGTACTGTTTGCAAACTGAAATGGTGTCGTTCCTGCATCCCCCAGGCACTTCCCTGCTCTGTGCAAGCTTGCGTATTTCTTCCATACACGGCGTAAGCCTTGCAGTTTCAAAGATCTAATCTAATAATAGATTGGTCTACATTTGTGGCATTGCCAGAAAAAGGCATATGTTGTCAGGCAGTCAAAGTCAGCAACAGTACTTAAGTGGAAATGTGCTTAAACATTGAGAAGGCAGAAATCCAAAATAATCCATCCAAGGTTTGGCTATTAGGAAACTAAAAATACTGTCTTCCTACATATAGGGTTTCCACATGGTCTTAGAGAAATACTGTTTGCCTGATGTCTCAAAATTATTAAAGGGCAATTCTTTTCCTTTCTTGGCTTTGATGTGATAATAGAAGATGCTGTTGGCATTCAGCTTATTGAAGACTGATTTAAGAGGAAAGAGAAATTATTGAAATAACTTGAATGGAAGAGGCATGTGTAGTGTAATGTGGGAGAGAGAGATGACACTGAGTTCCTTTTTTCTATCACACAAGGTTTGCAATTCCAATTTTTCATGTTTAGATTTTCTCTGGCTTGAACAAAGTGAATGTATACCATAAGAACTACTGGTCTTCTCTGTGCTGGTGAAAGACTTTGCTTTTAAATTCAGATGGCTCTGTGGTCCTGACCTTTTACAGAACTGCACTGAGTGGGGGATTGGGCTTTGAGATGGTATATGGAGATATGAGGTTTTGACATGAGTTCTGAGCCAGCAATTAAGGGATTTCACGTGTACATATCCCTTTAATATCAACATATTTAGATGTGTGCTCAGAAACTGGCATCTGCCACAATCATACTTTTGCTGGGGTCAGTGTGTGCACACAGACACATATTACCGTTCTAGTAAAAAATTCTTTCATAAATGCCATTGCAGATCAGGAAGGGTTAGGGTTTTAATATTAATGTTTTCTCCTTTAGGACTTCTAGTTTCACCCTAGTCATCATGCGACTCAGGAAGTAGTAGCAAAGAGTTTTATTTCAATGACTTCTCTAGGGAGTTCATCCACTGTAACAAATACTTCTGCCTCCTGGGACTCACCTGAAGCAGCATCCCAGGAGTCCTTTTTGCCCAGCTTGTATTACCCCTTGCACTGGTAGCAGCCTCGTGCCTTTTAGAAGGGACAGTAAAAAATTGAGCTACTGCTATTCTCTGCTTCTTTTGGCACTACTTCTGGAGAGAGTTGAGTTGGTAAATGTGGCTGTCACAGCAGCTATTACCAATGACACAAAATAATTAAGTTGTGGTTTCTATTGTGGTAGAGTCACGTCTGTATTTTATAGTGATATGTTTGTGCTAGGAAGGAGTGTTATGCTTGCTTGCTGTGATGGATGCTTCCAGGAAAACAGGACAGGGCTCTAAAAGCAGGTTGTCTAATACTTTCGATGCACATGAAATGCTGTTGGTTACATGGCAGACCACTAATTGAGCTGTGTGTTGTTTCCTCTCAGCTTTCTGATGGGGTGATGAGGAGGGCAGCATCCATCTCATTTTTCTCCCTGTTGCTTTTGGAGGGGATAGCTTCTCTGTTTGTTCTTTTCAGCCAGTCAAAAGAACGCTGAAGCCAGGTTTTCATATGATTCTTTAATCAAGTGAATGCTTTCATTTTTTGATGTCTTGAGCCATCAGTATGGGGTTCCAGACTTTCAGAAGTCTTGAAGATTTTGGGCACAAATGCTGAGAAGCCCTGGTAGTCCCTGGTTCTTGAATCCTGCTGAACTGTGCTTCATGCAGAAATTACACTGTGAACATGCTGTGAAATTTGGGTTGCCTTGAGAACTGTCTCTCTTCTTCCAGTACTTAAAATGTTTACTATAGGCTATCTCAGATGAATTGGAGAGTATTGTAGTGTAACTGTGAAATCCTGCTATTTGGTTCTTAGAGACACATGGTCCTCCTGTTGCACCCAATTTAGAGGGGAAAATTTCTCCTGGGCTTAGGCAGCGAACACAGTCCATGTGCTCTGGCATTCTCCTGGAGGGCCGGGAGCCCTGTGGGTGTTGGGGGTGCTGCCCAGCACTCTGCTGATGCTCTGCTGAAGGTGAACATGAGTTTGCAAAATCTTGTGCTAACCTTGCTGCCATTGCTGGGGACCAGCTGGACAGAAACTGAGGGTTTTTTTCAGTAGATGTTGCTGTACATATGTTGGTGTGTCAGCGAAAAAAACCTTTTCGCTATATGTGGTGTTAAGCCTTAAGGCTGAAGCTTTTTTTGTTTGTGTGTCTGCAGTGGAAGAATCCCATGTCACATTTGATTTGTATCTCCTGTTAGAGGTGACATTGTGCTAAATGCTGAACAAGCTGGGGATGCTGTGCTGCACGTGATCTGTGATGTCAGAAGACGAGCATGGAGCAGAACAGAGGCCACAGGGGACTGGGAAGGGGGAAGCCCAGCCTTGTGTCCATTGGCTTGGTGGCTGCTACCTCTCTTCACCAGGGGCACCCCAGGAAGGGGAGAGGACCAGCACAGGAAACTGGGATTCTGTCTGCTGGTGGCAAAAGCCTCTGAAGCAGCAAGAAGAGATAGTGGGGCTTGGCTGAGAGATTAGATGTCAAACTTTGATAAGGCAAGAAATTTCAGAGGTAAAAAGGGAAGACAGGTGCATGCATGAACCATGGAAATGCTTTTGGAGGGTGCTGGAGTGAGCAGTCAGTGAGCAAAGTTTTTTCCTCTGTGTCAGTGCAACACGGCAGGTCCTGGATGTGATGAGAAGCCTTAAGGGATATGGTAAGAGAAGTAACTAAGAACTAAGTAATAAAAATAATAAGAGTTTTACCAGCTCCATTGTGCTCAGGCAGGCAGCAGGGAATGTGGGTCACACAGTATGAGCTAGCCAGAAATAAAATCCAGGTCTGTTAATGCCTCAGGCCTCTCCATAAACACCCAACTGTGACTCTTTCCTTCAGCACAGCTTGGATGGGAAAGGACTTCCATTTTAGGTGGAAGATGAGGCTCTGCTCAGTCCAGCTGCTAATCATGTTCTCCTGCTGCTTGCCTTTGCCAGGTGCAAGTTCTTCAGCCTCACAGAAACCCCTGAGGACTACACTATCATTGTGGATGAAGAGGGCTTCCTAGGTAAGTGTCAGCACATGCCACTTTGGTATCCAGCCTGAGGGTGGATGAGGAAAACATGTCACCTTGCTGAGACTGTAAACCAAAATGTTTGTAAAACAGTCGGTACTGGCAGTACAGCTCTGAAAGATGCTTTGATCACTTAAGCACACTGTCTGTGCTGCCATGCTGTACAAGGCAGTTCAGATATGGAATATGAATCTATTTGAATGCTGGGAGAGGATCACACACAAGTCTTAAAGTATAGTTTAAGCATGTTTGAAAAAGCAAAACCATCTGCGTACGATTGCATTAAAATGAGCTGGCCCATGTCCCCAGGCCTCCACAAGTGTACCACATCTTGCATTTCCAGCTTCTATCAACCTCTATCTTTGAAAGGAGCACTTGAAGATGAATAGTTGGCATCATCCCTGCAGCCAGCACAATGCTGTGGTGTTGTGAGTCGGCTCCTTTGGCTCATCACCGAAAGCTGTGATTAATGCCCCGTTCTTACACCCAGCTCTCCCTGTACTGAGTGTGCCATCTTTGCCTTTAGGGTGGCTGAAGGGGTCAGAGGTGGAGTTGGCTGTGTGTCACAGAAGGTGGCTGGCATGTGCTGGAGAGCTGCAGATTCTTGGCATTGTGCAAGTGCTGGTGTAGAGAATGGTTTGGCTCTGTAGATGGAAATAGTTTGTCATTACCTTTATCATGTGTGGAGGTTTTGTTTGTAACAGTGTTATTGAGGTGGCAGAATGAGGAAGTGTTGGGCAGCTATTATATTTTTGTTCAGTCGCTCTTTCTGTGTTTGGAATTAAAAGTCTACACATTTTGAGGTCAGAGAAAATTCAATAAAATATGAAAAAAGAGGATTTCATTCCTGAATAGGAATTACCTCTTGAGAACCTTCTTGTCACACTGTAATATTCAATGGTTTTGTAATATCCAAATCACAAGGAGGAAATTTGAAACTACATCATCTTTATTTAGTACAGAGTTTTATGATCAGTAGCCTTGCTAAAGTAGGCCCTTTTCTGCTTTGAGAATACTCACAAACATGTAATAGAACAAGCTACATTTTAGACCAATACAGTGGTATCTGAAGATTTTAGTAAATTAACCACTAGGCTGAGAATGCTAAATGGATCTTTACAGCTATATCTGTTTATAATTTGGGAGTTTTGGGGTTTGATTGAAAAGTCTATGCCATGTACTCTTGCTCCTAGAAGAGGAGGTGACAGAGGGTTCTGCTGCCAGTGTCCCTTGTTGTATTTTTTTAAGGGGCATATGTGCAAGAATTTTACTACTATTGGTTGTGCCAGCTTTTTTGTTATCAGTGGCAACTGAGGAAAATAAATTCTAATTTGATTTTGCCATATGGGATGCAGAGCCTCCCTCTAAGAGCTTCACGTTAAGCAAAGGCTCACTAAAGGAGGAGAAAGTTTCTGGGTTATTTTCCAAGGGGCACAGCACGTGGCAGAGCAAGAAACCCAGAGATTCTCATTCTTAGGAGGGAGTCTGTGTCACTGAACCTGCAGGTGCCAGGGGCACCAGCTGCCCCTGTGCATGCCTGGGGCCTGCTCATCTCCAGCATCATGTCTGTCTGACATCCATGGCACTCGTTTCTCTGCCCAGTTGGCATGACAGATTTTTCAATTCAGTCACTGGTGACAAGCTGAATTGCAGCCACCCCTGTACAGTCTCCAGCAGCCACACTGCTGTTTATCTCTCTAGAAATTAGACTGGCTTGAAACAAAGGTGAGCTCAAGCAGTGGTCTTGCTCATCCGTACTGAGGGACTGTTGCACTGTGCAGCAGTGGTTGTGCTCAGAGCAAATCCCAGGTCTGGCACGACCGCTGTCCTCCAGAAGCTGCATGTCCCACTGGTGCCCAGGTTCTCTCTGTGAACCAGGCAGTGCTGCTGCAATTCAAAGCAGCAGTCCTTGCTGTTTGGATCTTCAGTTACCTCGGCTCTCTCTGGCACCTGAAGTTAATGCTGATAGTCACAGTGCCCATGTAGCTTCCACTGGGCCATGGTTTTGGGATATAACATCCCTGGTTTGTTCAAATACACCATGTGCAGTTGGGGTGCTAAAGCAGGGCTTTGCAGGGGAAAAGATCAACTTCCAGGCAGTGCATGGGAAGGAGGGAGTATGCTAAGGCCATCCTGTGCTACAGCATGGTGTGGAAGGCAGGTGCAAAACCCAGCCTGGGTAGTAGTGTCACAGAGCTGCTGGCTTCGTCACCTTTTCTGTGCTTTCCTTTGTAAGTGATGATCTGCTGGTGAGACCTGAATACATCACATCCTACCATATAACCACATAACTCTCCTACCACAGCCCCCATATCCTTTGGGTTTGTATCCAGCCCATGTTCTTCTTTCTGAATTGTCACCACCACATCCAGAGCTTCATCTCAGGGTTAGCCCTGTGTGCAGTTCCATCCCTGTTCCTCAATTCAGTATGGTGTAAGTTTTTCATAGTCTGCAGAAGTCCAGGATCTAACATATAGGATGCTCTGTAACAGTGAAAGGGCTCTGCTTCATTCCCTGCTTTCCCTCACAGTCTAGCTAGAAATGTCTCAGCAAGAGAAAGTTCACTTTTCCATTTTATAGCCTGTAATCAGCACATGGGCTTGAACAGAATCAAAATCTCTGAGTTCCAGCATCCCACCTTCTTGCAAAACAGCACCAATCATGTCTCCCTTGAGTGCATCAGCTGCTTCTTGTCCTGAGTAGTGAAGTGCCAAATTCAGCTCAAGAATTACAGGGTAAATCTTCACCTTTGATGAGCAGTTCAGATAGCAAGTCCAACAGTAAATGACTTTCTTTTTCTTCCAGGTAGCTTTTTTTCTTGCAGTGCTTAACAAATTCAATGTAAGTCTCTGAAGGACAGGTTTTTCTGTGTGGAAAATGAGAACCTTTCTTCCTCAGGCACCTGTATGAATTTTTGCTGCAGCAGTAATGAGAAGGTTGTCCTGCTAGCTGGCATCTTCCATGTTGGCCAGGGCCTTTCTCCTGCACATCACAAATACTGCTGATGGGAAAAGAGCAGGCTGAAGGAATACTGGCACTTTCATCAATCCTTGAGGTTAACACTTAAAACACACTGACATGCAGTAATCACTCTTAACTGTTTCGTAAAAAAATAATCCCTCGGCTTGTTTCCCTGAGAGCAGCGAGTGAGTCAGGCTGGTAAAGAAGTTGTTATTTCTTCTCCCCAGAAAATGTCCACAGTGCAAAACCGTAACCTGCTTAAGCATTCATCATGCTGAAGGGGAATGGCTACAGCCTAATTCTTTGCTTTAATTCCCTGGTGGTGAGGTGAGGATTATATTTGCACAGAACCTTGTTTGTTCCAGTGGCCACTTCTTGGGTTTTGGCCTGCTAATGAGGAAGAATTTTATTCAGCAAATAACACAGGGAACTGTGCACAGAAAGCTCCTTTCGTGGCTGATACTGAGATGAACTAGCAGAAACTTTGGCCATGGGCCCTCCTGCATGAAGACAAATGTCTCAGCTAGCGGGGTGCTTGGATAGCCATGTGCAGCCCTGGCATTTATCTCCCTGCTGCACAGACAGCACATGGCAGAAAGGTGGAGTGGCTGCTGCTCCCTGAAATATAGGAGCATTTGTTTGGCTGGTTTGCTTTTTTCCCCGAAGTTTGGCTGAAAACAGGAGCTGTTTGTGCATTTGCAAATGTGCCACAGTCCCTGTGTTCTCTGCGTAGTCTGTTCCTTTTTCAGAGAGCAGCAAGGACAGACTCACTGTCTCTGGGCAGCTGAATGAACAGAGCTTCTAGCATGTGGTCTTGCTGGTCCCAGTAGTCTCTGTTCATCCAAGGTTTTAGCTTTCACACACTGAAGGGAAACACATGCCATCACACCCAGAGATAGCCATCATCTTGAAAACCCTGTTTATATGGGAACATCTGCATTAATGGGGCCTGGTACAGTCTGTCACCCAGGTGAGGCTGTCCTGAAGATGGATTATTGTAAAGCAACACATTGCTAACATTTTCAAGGTGAGGTTACTGGCTTCCTGGCCTTGGCACTTGGTTGATGTCCCTTGCATCCAGTCATTCATGTAGGCAGTGAACTTTGAGGTATTAAAGTAGGGAAAAAGAAATCAAGTGCTAGGATGTTGGGGTTTGACACCAGCTAAGCACCAGGCACCCATGAAAAAACTATTCACTCATTTTCCTCTGCTATAGCTAAGAAGATGAGGGGACATTTAAATGAAAAACGTTATGAGTTGAGATAAGGATTAGGGGAAAAACATTTTAAGGGCAAAACAGGCTCAAACTTAAACAGTAATAAAGAAAATTTATGATTAACAGAATTAAAAGTAAAAAGGGTAATGAGAACTAAAATAAACCTTTAGAACACTTATTTTCTTCCTAGCCTCTCCTTCTTTCCACCGACTAAGCAAGGAGACAAAACATGAGGTTTTGGTCAGTCTTTCCCTTCTTAAAAATCTTTCTTCAGTATGCTTAAGGAAAAGAGTTTCTTCTGCTGTGCCATGGGGTCTTTCCCACGGGAGACAGTTCTCTATGAATTTCTCTAGCGTGGTTCTAATTTTCACGAACAGCAGCCTGCCCGACCTGCTGTAACGTGAGTCCCTCCCACGGGCCAAGCAGTCTTCCCAAAACTGCCTAGCGTGGGTTATTTTAGTTCATGGAGTTTAGTATTTTAAGGATAAGCTGTTCTAGTTTGGAAACAAGGGTTCTCTGTCTCTGCAAGCAAGGGTCTTCTCTCTCCGAGTTTCTTACTAGATTACAGCTTTTTAGCATCCACTCACTCCAGCGTGAGCACTCTTTCTCACGGGCTGCAAGTGGATCTCTGCATCCCCCCATGCATCTCATGAATTACAGGAAAATAATTTGTTGTCTTATAGTCCTCACCATGGCTTGCAGAGAGATCTTGACTCGAATGCTTTGAGCACCTCGTCCCCCTCTCCTTCTTTTCACTGACCTCGGTGCTGCTATGTTGGTTCTCCTCACATGTCCTCACTTTTTTTCCTTTTCTCTGACTCGGAAGAAAATTGTTGTCCGTAAGGTATTATTGTTCTCAAGTTCTATTAATTGAAAAGTTTTTACAGAGCTTCGCTGTGCTGAAAAGGTTGATCTCGTCTGTGCTCCGTGTCGGGGAATTGTTCTAATGTAATAGGTTGAAACTGAGTTGATTCACAAGTTCCCAAGCCAGTTACGCTTTTGCGATTTTGCATATTTAAATGGCGTGGCAGCATGGGAAATTCCTCTTCTCTGTCCCAACTTCGTGCGGAGGGGTGGCCGGGCTGGGCCAGGCCAGGCTGCCTTCCCTGGCAAGGGCAAGAAGCCGCCAGGAAAAGCCATCCTGGCTCCGGAGGGCATCCAGGATCAGCCGTAAACAATAAGCAGCCGAGACCACGCGGCGCAGCTTCTGGAGACCAGTGGGCTTCCTTTCCCCTCCACGTGGCCCCACACAGACCCAGCGGGAGCCAACAGAGCTTTCTGCAGCCAACCCAGCTTCTATCGAACTGAAGAAGACACCATGGAGCCAGCAGCATAAAGGGAGAGAGGCTTTCTCCATCATGAAGCCCGAAGAAAATCAACTCTTCAACACGGCGGTTCCCAGGGCAGAGAGAAAGAGAAAGTAGGTCACATGGGACGAAGCTGAACATGGCGGCAGGCAAAAAGGGAGGAGGCGCTTTGGCATGTAACTTAAAAATGCTTCTTGCAAGCCTGGATAAAAACTGTAATATCACATAGTATTTGTGTCTCTTTAATCCATTTATTGAAGAACATGGGGAGATGAAAAATCCATGCCTGTGAAAATGAGAAGTGCCTGTGCCAGGCTATATAGAAGCAATGAAAATCTTTTAGAGATTTTGAAGCAGAGAGCCTTTGTCTTCAGGCTAGAATAATTCATATTTAAGAAGGCTAATAACCCCATGTGATGGCCCATGACTGGCAGTGTGAAGGGACTGTAAGATTTCATGGGAGAAGTATTTTTTTTCCCTCACTCCAGCAAATAGTTTTTTAACTGGGCGGATTGCTGAGTTGTGAAGGTTTCCATGGCATAGCAGAAGAAACCCTTAAGCATAAGAAAGGGACTTTTTAAGAACTGTAACACTGACCAAAATGCCATGTTTTGTTTTTTCTCTTGTGCGGTTTCGGTGGGAGGGGGGTGGGGGCTATAAGAGAGGGGGGTTTTGCTTTAATTTCTTATTAATTTCCTATTATTCCTTTTTACTTCCAATTCTGTCAGTAATAAACTTCTTTATATTCTTAAAAGTTTGGCACCTGCTTTGCACAGGTAAGAGATGCAAACAAAACCACTACACTTAATTGGTGTTTCTGCCCGGTTTCAACCAAACCCTCCACAGTTCTATTAATTGAAAAGTTCTTAGTGAGCTTGACTGTGNCTTAGAGAGCTTGACTGTGCTGAAAAAGTTGATCTCGTCTGTGCTCCGTGTCGGGGAATTGCTCACCATGGTTTCGTGGCTGGCCACGTGGCACCGCACAGGCCTCACCGGCCGCTGGCTCCGCTCAGCGCCTCTCTTCACGCGGGGCGCTGAGAAGGAAACGTTGCTGCCACCCCTGCCCTCCTGTCCACAGCTGGTTAAAAGCGGCTAAGCAAGTGAAGTTCATTGTGAGCCACGCTGAGATGGCAGCGGCCGCGCCGCCCCGGCTGCATGGGTGCTCCCAGCGCTGGCCCCGGCCACACGGTCTGGGCCGCGTAGCGCCGGGCTGGCTCCCCTGGCAGCATGGCCCCCTCGCTGCCCCTCGGAGGGGAAGAGAACTTCCCACTCTTCCTTTCTTAAATATGTCATCACAGAGGCATTACCAACTTCTGTAATTGGGCTAGCAATCTGCCCATTGTCAGAGCCTTCAATGTGTGGGGGTTCCCCCAGCTGTGGGGTTCCCCCCCCGGGAGGACCCCAGGGGAGGGAGCATGCCTGGGATGTACGCAAGTCCTGTTCCCCTATTGGTCCCGAATATTCCTTCTGCCCCTAAAATCCTCTACTTATGTTGGAGTTTTATCCATGAGGTTTGTCTTTGCTGCCCAGACCAGGATCCAAGCAGGCAGAAAATAAACATCTCTGAAACACCTGTGGAAAGACCCTTCCCTATTCTTTCCTGCTGGCATAACTGTCTTTGGGAAGGTTGCAACAGTCTGCAACATCAGTGATTGGCTCTGTGCTGGACATAGTAGAAGTTTTGAGGAGCTTTTCCTGCCCACTAAAAACCAGGCTGTGTTAAACCAACACATGGGGTCAAGGGAGGAGTGAATCACTGTGATTCTCAAATCTGTAAACATGCATATTCTAGGTTCAGGGGAATTTGGGGTGAGGGACACACATCACCTTCATGTGCTCTGGTCTTCTTTCTCCTAGAACTGGCAAGCCCATTTCATGTAGATTTTTGCAGTCAGCAGACCTTAGGTCCTGACTGACCTCTTCTGGATCAGAACCAGAGAGGAAAAACCATTTCATTTCAGCACTGAAGCAGCAGTGAGAGACATCCTTCTGAGGTGCAGATCCACTGTGTGAACACGGAGCAAAACTCTTGGTCTCCTCACACTGAGCTTCATCTGCAAGATGGACGTGGCAGTCCTTCCTTAAGCCTTCTTTGGCTGCCTGATATGGCTAGTAACTCCTCTAGGGCCAGAAATCCATTCACTGACACATTTTCTAGAAAGAAGAGGTTCTTAGTCTCAGCTCATACTTCACAGTAAATTACCCAGTACATTAAGAATAATGGAACTATTTAAAAAATCTCAGCTAGTTAGAGTGGCAGAAAATTTTTCATTCTAATAAGAAAAGGATAAAAATAAAAAAGCCATCTTGCTGGCAGTGCTTTGTTTTGATAACCGTCATCCTCAAACAACCCTGTCTGACCTTGGATTCAGGACCATCATATACTTAGTCCCACACTGAGTTCCTATTTCAATAACATCAAAACGGTAAATTGCTTTTCCTGCATGTAAACTTTTCCTGTATATCCATAAAGTGTCCTCTCTGTTTTCCTGAGAAAACAGCTTATAAATAAGTCCAAGCACAGAACCCATCTAGCTAGGAGCAATCTTTAACTTTCTTTAAAGATACAGAGGGAAGCAAGCTAATAGTTGCATCTGGTTTTCTGAATATTCCTTCTGTAACTATTTTTTCTTTTTTTAATTAATTTTTAATTGCCCAGTGACTAGGCCTTTGTATCTGAGGCACGGTGGCATAATTTGCTTGCTGACATTTATAGTGCTAGATTCCTCCCCCGGACAGCCAGCAGCACCTGTGGTTGCTAGGCAGAACATGTTTTTCTCTACTAAACATGTGTACAATCACTCTCTCCTGATCTCTGTATTGGCTAGACTATGCTTTGTCTGGGGTTTTCAGGTTTTTAAGTAACGTGGTATTAATGACCTAAATTCAAATTAAAATGTGGGGATTTGACTATTGCCTAACTAGAAATATGTGCTTGGTTGGGGGGGGCTTTTCCTGCAATGCATCTCTGCTGATATAGATCAGTAAACATTTTGGGGGTCTGTGATTACATGGGATTTCTGCCCTCTCCCAAGAGGCAGTAGGGTTTGGTGGTTAAAGCTTTTGGGGGAAGGAAGGGACATGAGAAATATATAATATTCCAAGGTCTGCTTTGCGTCACCTGGGGAAAGGAGCACTTTATCTTCTTCTTAGAGCTTGTATGTGAGTGGGTTCGCAAATTTTGACAGCATATATTATTCCTTATGTTTGTAACCTGCCACATAAAGTCTTTTGGTTCAGTTTCTCTGCTCACTCCTATTTAAAGAAGTACTGCATAAATAATACATATTTTCACTGTTTCCTCCAGCAGATGGGTGTGTATTGATATCTATTTTTGTTTCACAGCCTGTGGTGAGAAAGCCAAGACTTCTCTTCCTGAACCACTTGACTGGCCATGATTTCCTCCTTTAAATTTATTACACGTTGGCTGCTTCCTAGCACTTTCCAAGGTCCATGATAAATGAGCAGATACCAGGGCTCATTCTTATCAACCCCTCTCATAAATGCAGGACCTACAAAGCTTTTCTGACCGAAACAATGAAACAATTCATTGAAATTTTAGGTTGCTCTCTAAGATCAGGATGCAGCTCAACAGAAAAGTTGCAGCTCTCCTTACTTTTTTTCACTAGAGAGCACTTGACCATCCGCTTGTTCTTCCACTGGTGCGTTTCTGGTTTTTTCACGAGGGGTGGGCTTAAGGGCAAAGGGTGGCTTGCCTGGTTTGTACTGGAGCTGGGTATTGTCTGCCAGCTGTGAGGAGATGCCAGGGTGCCAAATGTGCGAGGAAGGGGCAAGGCTGAGCACACCCTCTAAGACCTTTTGAAGCATTTATATATTGTAAGTGCAGGTAAGACTGTGATTTGTCATCTTTCCCTCCTTTTTAAGTGAATTTTATATGAAGCACCCTGTGAGAGATGGGTAAGTGCTGTTACCCCTTGTCGTAGGCTGAGAAGTGAAGCACAAGGAAAGCTGAGGAATCAGTGATACAAGCAGCAAAATTACTCCCTTTTCCCATGGCTAAAAACATTCAACCATCAGTTCCCAATCTTTGCTAGCTATGAATCTACTTTAAGTTTAAGCCATGCTTTTGTTAAGTTTATGACGTGAACAAGGAAGTGGATTTCCTCCACCTTGGTGTCTCATAAATGCCATGGCCTCAGTCTAGAAATGGAATCTTCAGTAACCCATGAAAAAAAAACAGTCTGTCCTCATCTGCAAACAGAGAAAACATCTCTTTCGTGGTAATTGTTGCAAAATGCCAGTGCACAGCACTCCCCAGGGCTGGTCTCTGAGCAGGTTTGCCAGATGTTCTCATGAGTGCAGGACATGACTCAGGTTTCCCAAGGATCAGCAGTCATTCATCAAGGTGAGAAAATTTCTGTTCCTGACAGGCTTGGAGGATTCTCCTGATCAAGTGAGATTGGAAAGCCAAACTTAAATCCTGCCTGTACCCAGACAGAGACTCTCAGGCAGAGGGTGCAGGTTTTGTGTCCAAAAACTTCATCAACTTTATTTTCTGCTGGTGCCAGTGATCAGTCTTTTCCAGCTTTCCAGGTACAAAGTCTCCAGAACTAATGATGGATCAAGAGTAACTCATAATTTCAGTGCGATGTGTCTAGTTGTTTAGTTTTCACTAGAATCAGTTGAAATCCTTCTATCTGACTCTAGAAATCCAGGCTGCTGCATGTGCATGGCTCCAAACTAACAGTTCTCTTTTGAGAATTTGCTTGATGCTTTGATCTAATTCTTGTGCAGTTAAAACAAAGGGCGGATGATTTTTCTTTGCATGCAGTGTTAAGCTGATGGTGACACAGTGGCCAACCATCATCTTCTTCAGGCTTTTGGCCTGACACTCACAGTCATCTTGGGTTTGTGGAAGGGCTTCTCTGTGGGCAAGTGAGCAATTCTCAAGTCAGCAGCTTTGCTGTTGCAATCGCAGGGTGAAGACACAGGGAACCAGAGCACCAAGGTGAAGGTCACAGGTCTGCTGCAGGCTTTTCTGTTTGACCTTGGACAAGTCTCTCGTTGTGTCTGTTTCCTCATCTGAGAAACAGGGATAATCCAATTCCATCACCTCATAACAGGCCTTGTAGAGATTAATTAGTAAACGTAGAAATGCTTTGATAACGTAACAGGTAAGGGCCGTTATAAATAATAATAATTGAGGTAGCTTCTGTTATAAACAAGTCCAGATATCAGCAAAAAATTAATCCGTGTTTATTAATCCGCAGCTGGGAACAGGGGACGGTGGGCAGTCCACCATCCCGCTCGACAAAACAGACAAAAAGTAATCCAACAACAGCCCTCGACCACACAAAGCTCACCCCTCTCACCCCAACACACCACCCAAAAAGCCCCCCCCTTGCCACGAGGTCCCTTTTTATATCCCAGTCCAATCTCCCAAAGTCTTGGTCCCAAGTATCCGCTTCCTGTTTGCTCATCCTTTCCAAGGCTCCATGGGACATGCAGTTCTCCCTCCTAAGGCAGCTACTGGGTCTGTGCTTTGATGTTGTGTCTCCTTTCTGCCTGCTGTCCGTCCCTCTTGTAGTTCCATGAAATACGTAGTCCTCCTCTGGGGCAGCAGCCAAACCTGTACATTGCTTAGACATACTCAAACACTTTATTAGTTAACATACTTTGCATTGAACTGAATCCTTTTTAATGTTTATAACAGCTTCTGTCCCTCAGGATTCCCTTTTACAATGGGTGCACTTTCAGCCTACAGAAAAAATCAGGTCTGTAGTGGAACAGATTGGAGATTATGGTGGGAAGAAAATACTCTTTTATGGGAAAAGTTACATAATCTTTTAAAAATCTCGTATTTTAGCATTTAATCTTGCACAGGATTAAGATTCACAACATGCAGGTTACAGTCATACAGTCAGGAATTTAGTGGCTTCTTTTTCAAGTCTTGTTTGAAATGTAATTATTTGCTCTACTCTGTCAGTTCACTGAAATCTTGTCTGAAATACTGTCTTTTCAAAAAAAAAAAGAAAATACTTTTTTTGCTATTTTGTTTGAAAATGCAGAAGGAATTGTAAATCTGAGTCCAGCTGCATTGGTTTTTCTTTTGATATTCTTTGATTTCTGTTGGTTTGGCTTTTCAGTGGAATGCGCTGTGTCCCGTTGCTGGCAGTAAGCAGAGCCAGCAGCATTGCCTTCAGCTGGCTGGGCTACTCTCCACCCCCGGCCTGCAGAGTCTGTGAGCTAAGCCCTTGCCAGGAGTTTTTGAAACACAGGGAAAGTTTTGTCAGGAAGTGTGAAATCTGCTGATTTCCGCAGTTCCTGTTACTGGACTATCAGAGACAAAATCCTCTTTTGTCCCAAAGTTCTTTGGGGCTGTGCCTCCCATTTGCTCGTGAAGCAGCGTGAGGAGAGGCTGGCCATGGCAGTGCTTTCCTGGCTGGGAGCAAAAAGCCATGGCTGACAGATTGGGTTGACCTAGCTCTTGATCATAGCACAGAGAGGGCATCAAGGTCCCTGCACTCAAGAAACAATCCTGCGCAGGGCAGATGCACCCACAGCCATGCTCTGAACACATCTTGAGCCAAACTTTAAATCTTCATTGCTTGTCAGTAAAGAAAAAAGACAATTTCTGCTCCCTTCTTCATTCTCATGAGCAAATGTCAGCTTTTGGAGATTGGATCTGGTTTTAATTTTCCAGGTTTGGTCATTATTAGTGGTGTGCTATCCTGTGAAGAGGAAGAAAAAGAGCAGCCTGATTTCCTGAGAGCCGACCAGAGCCTAACCTGGATTTGTCTTCCCAACCCAGCTCTCCAGTGAGAGCGGACATAATGATTATTTTTGGAATCTACCATACCATGTTCCACATTTTGAGCCAAACATAATAAGGATGCTTTGTTTTTGGAGTGTATTCATACTTCCTCTCTTATGAGACCTCTGTGAGGTAAGAATTATTTTCTCCCACATATGAGGAAACTGGTAAAAAGGAGACCAAATTACTTGTTTCAGGTCACATACATCCTTTGTGGGACAAATCAGATTTTGCCTTAACTGGAAACCCAAACTGGCATCAGCTTATCTGCACTTCAAAATCAGACTTTATTTACCACTGTATTGCAGCAACCTGAATATCAGTTCTAAGGCACTACTGTAAAACTGCAGTTTCCTCATGATCCTCCAGGTAGTCTGTAGTGAATCTGTCATCCCTCTGTGTCCATGGCCAGGTGTGAGTTGTGATTTTACATTATAACAGCTTTTGTATATAGGCTTGACTTTCCTGTGCAATACCTTTTATTGCTGGGTCGGTGTCTGGCCTGGCAAGAACTTTGTCTCTTTCTCTTAAACTCAGACTCTGATATTAGTCTGAGTTTTTTTGTTTCTTGCAACAGAAATCACAAGAAGAAAGCCAAGAAAGAGGCCACCAGAAACAGATTTTCCAAGTGGGCATTTTTGTGCATTTCAGAGACTGCACCAATCTCATTGGAAATGCACTTCTCCTTTTTGTTTAATTCTTTAAAAGTCAGTGTAAAAGTATAACCAGCTTAGTTTTTAGATTGCTGACAAAGTTTCAAGTTACAAGGATTGCAAGAGGAGAAGTACTTGAAAATGAGATGAAAGCAGGGGTTTCTGTATAAGCAGTTCCTTTTATCAGTCCTTGATTGCTCTCTCAGTAGACACTTGCACTGGAGCTCTTTCCTGAGGAGGTGCTGCTGCTTTTAGTGGACAGAAGGCAGCCTTCTGTTATACGGATTTGCAAGTTCAGCATCAGCCCCTCAAGAAGGACCAGTGTTTGTTATCCTATGGCCTGATTGAAAACAATAGTTGCATGCCCTAGTTAGATGCTGAGTCCCTTGGAAAGCAGAGGGGATACTTGTCAGAGTCAGGATTTCAGAGCTGAGCTATGTGTTTGTACAGCTTTATTCAATTCCAAGTTACCCTTGGGTTATTTAATTTCCTGACAGCTGCAAAAACAGTGTTCTCAGATAACCGTGGCTTCTAATTAGGCAATGTGCCTAAAATGGTAGAATGTTTTATTTGACCATGACACTAATGTTTTGTATGCAGCTTGGAGATGAGAAAGTCAAACAAGTTGGACTTTCAGGTTCCTTTGGCAGAGCTGAGTCTCTCTTGTGATCCCCAGTGAATAATGCTAAAGGCATGCCTGCTCCTCTGCTCCTGTGCTTCAAACACCTCTCATTGTTTTGGACGGTGCCATCAGTAAATCTGCCTTTCAGCTGGAACCGCCTTCCAGAAATATTTTTTATCAGCACAGCAGGACTAACATGAGGCTCCAGAGCATTCCAGGGACACACAGACAACAAGAAAGCAGGTGAGATTTACCTGTAGCTGAGGGTTGTAGCTTCTTGGGGTTTCTATTACACTGCACAGCTGCCCAGATGTTGCTTTTGTGGCTTGTGCACTTAGTACACAATCAGGCAGTGATAGAAATAAACGTACAAGTAAACTATTCTTCCAAATCATTTATTCAGTTTAGAAAGGGTGTTAGCATCAGGTTATGTTAATTAGATCCTGACAAGATTTGTGCTTGTGAGAGGTTTATGCTTTGGGCTGTACAAATTGATGATCTCTAAATTCCCTCCTGTGACAGCAAAAAGTGGCTATTGGAGGGTCTGTCACCTCCTTTAATTCTTAGACATCCCTTGAAGTCTTGAATCTAAAAGAAAATAGGTAATTTTTTCTGCCGTTTTGCTCCCTATTTTAATTCTTTTCTAGAACTCATAATTCTGACAATTTCCATACCACTTCTTACTGTTGCAGAACTTTTAAATTCTTTGTTTAAGATCCTGTTCATATAACCATGATGCAAAATTGCACTCTGATAAACCAAATGCCTACTTAAAACTTTCGCAACTTTAATTATGTGTTTGCTAACCTGCAGTCAGAGTTTATCCCTGCCTTTCAGCTGGGCACTATTTACATCATGTCCTACACTGCTGACTGGGGGCTCTCAGAAGGTTTCTGTATGGATTCTCTACAGCCATTTGCTTTGGGGTGACTGATCATGCTGAGATACCGCAATACAGTGAAAGAGATTACCACATCAATTGCAGTGTAAATAACAGCAAAAAATTATTCTCTTTAATAATCTGGCTTTACCCAGTTCTTTTGAGATGCTGGTCTGTTTGAAGGAGCTGTGGATGTTGGCTCAGATTGGCTTGTGGCTACATGAGCAGTGCCTGTGCGTTGTCCTCTGTGTAAAATCAGGAGGGATAGGAGATGAGCAGGAAGTTTTTATTCTTCCTTCCCTACTACAGTTCCCTACCAGTCAATAACTGAGGGATTCCTGAGTTACAGGTTGAATCTGCATTACCATATTTAATAGCTATCAGTATACCAATCCACCATAAAGTTGTCTAAGCCCTTGTGAAGCCTCTTCATTCTTTTGGTCTCCATGACATCTTCTGTCAGCACTCTGATAATTTCATTTGGTTTCAGGCGTTGTCTGTTTGCACTGTAGCATGATGATGTCTGTGGTCTTACTCAGTTCTCCTCCCAACAGTTCTTAAGCATCTTTGAGCAGCAACTTCTTGTTTCTCAAAGAACTGTCCACAGTGTCTCCAAGACTCTTGGGAAAGAGGATGAACAGAGCCATAATAAAAATACAAAATAACATAGGTTGTGCCAGGTTACCCTGCAAATGTTCCTCCACTGAGAACTGACTGCTTCCTGTTATTTTTCTTAAAAGTCCAGTGGAATATCTTCGCTTTCTAAGACAAATTCTTCCTTTTGATGAGCTGTTTCACAGTGTATATTCCCTTAAAATCCCATCTCTGACAGCTGTATTATAGCTATAGTACTCTTGACAGAAAAAATCCAGTTGATTTTCTCATGATAGAGAAGAATAAAATTCTAAAAGAAGAACACTTCATCCCCAGAAGACAAATCAAAATAATTACAATATGTTTGGGTTCATACCTCCCCCTCTCTCTTTCCCCCTCCCTCTCTCTATGAATGTGCTTATCAGTTTGAATCACATAGTATATAAATCCTAAATCCTGACTAGAATCAAATTTAGGTGTAAGATGCAATGTGCTTCTTCAGAGATGCAATTAGCTTCCTTCAGAGTAACATAAAAACTCAGGTATATTTTCCTTCATAATCCTTCTCCAAGATTTCTGCAGACCATCTAGGCACAGTGGTAAGCATGTTCCCAGTTTTGCTTGTCCATTTTTCTTTTGGGTTTGCTCTCTCTGGGATTTCCAGCACCATGTTCTACCAAAACCTTCTCATGTTGATTTGACAAGACTTACCAACCCCTCTTCAGTTCCAGCTTCCCTACTTCCACATTTATTGAATTTTTACTGTTGGAAAGAACTGTATCTCCACAATCATAGTCTGCATTTATTGTTTGAGTTGGTTTGGGGGTACATGAAATTGAAGAGGTTGATAAAGTGTGAGAGGCAACTTTTCAAAGACTGGCAGTGTCAGCAGCACTGGCATTGTGGCTGACAAGCCCTTGGAGGGTCCCCAGAAACCTGATTTCTTTATCTTTGTGTCTTTCCCTTTGCTGAGCAGATTGCAGTACTAAGTAACTGTTAACCTCTGGAGCCCTGCTAAAGTAACTGTATCTGCAGGATATTTATTTCACAGTTGTTTTTCTTTTCTGCGTCCCTGGTGTTATGAATGGATGATGTGGGTTTAAGTAAGTCCCTGCCTTTTGCCCAGGCCTCTGGCAGCAGGCAGTAGCTTTACTGAGGTGGCCAGCACCCCAAGACCCACTCTCATTTGCAAGTTCTTTAATAATGGCTGATCCAGTCTATTATAGAATGAACTATTTATTTAATAGAAACAAAACTAACAGCCATAAGACTTAAAACAGACTACTACTACACAGGAATAAGACAAAGAGACAACTAGTATTACATGGGGGGTTAAAGGTACCATTAACTTTACAGCTAGTGAAGAAATAATATATCTTAGGATCCAGTGTTTCTTACCATCCAGTTGTGATGGAGCACACATCAAAATCCTTGCCCTCAGTTTCCAGAAAAGTAATCACAAAGTTGCATCCAAGCCTCAGGGGGGAAGTCCTCTTGCACATTCCCGGCGAGTGTGTAGCATACTTCTACCTCTGTGATAATCTATAGTACTTTTATAGTGTAAAGCAGGCCTTTTGGTCACCTATGTTTTTTCCTTCTATCTCTTCCCACACCTGTTCTCCATACCAAGGTGTTGATTCTTGGTTAGGCTTTGGTGCCAGGAGATGACACCTGCTGGGCCTTGCCCACCTTGGTTATCTCTCCTATCTGCACCGGCCACCTGTGGTGGGGAGAGGGGTGATATGCCCTGCCACACCTGGGCTTGGTTAAGATGTTTATTTACTGAAATGCTTTGAGCTGAACTTGTACACTTAAGAATTGCCAATTTAAAAAGAAAAAAAATATATATATACATGTAAAGCCTGTGTATGTTGGTGTATATACCTATATTTTTATAGGTATATATTTATTCAGGGATACAGAAGAGATTTAAGAGAAAAAAAATTTAACTCCTCGTTTTCCAAAACCTGTCCTTAAACTCTAGCTTAAAACTGAAAAGTATATTGAATTTTCATTATATCTGCCAGGACCAAACCAAGTTTTTCTGTAGCTGGCAAGTTAAAAAAGCAGCTCACACATGGACACTGATATCCATAAGTGAGGTAAGCTCAGCAGAGAAGGGAATCCTCAGCAGCTAGATGACAGGTTGTGTCCTGACCTCTTGGGTACTGTTGTTGTACTGCTAAAATCCTCAGGATTTATGTTTGGTCAATTAGGTGTTTTATTTTGTTTCTTTTAAAAAGTTAGAACTGAGCTTTTGGAGAGGTGGGATGAGAATTTATGTGGACCATCATGTGGATAAACCTCCGCTGGATGCCTGTTCTTGCATTTTAGCCAGTGAGCAAAACCAAAGTAGCCTCTTGGTTGCAGCAGACAGGAGTCCCTGCTCTGATGGACGTTTACCATGGGTTTTCATGCCCTAAACAGAGCAGAGATCATTCTTCCCCCAAAATTCATTTTTAGAATTTGTATAAACAAATTCTTGACCTAGGTGAGTACTCCCAACATACCACAATGTGCCTGATTTTAGTGGCTTGTATGTACCTTTCTTTACAAGGAAATGTATTTATGTATCCAAGAATCAAGGACAATCCATGCAAGCTTCTCAGATTGTCTCAGATTACCACCCATCTGGATAAAAGGCAACCACAAACTGAAGCCAGTTTGCTTTCAGAAGTGCAGTCTGTGCATCTCATAAACATGAAGTTCAAAAGAACTGCAGAGTGTACTTCACCCTCCCCAAAGGAAAATGCTCTTGAGAACAGGAGGTTTAATAGCTCTTCATGGAGTAATAACTGCATCTTTAAGGCATTTGCATCTGCTCAATTTCAAGCATATTAAGCTGGGTTTTAGCAAGCCACTTGTGTGCTGAACATGGCTTAAATATCCAAAAGATGAGGACCCCTTCCTGTCCTGCCCCATAGAAGTGGGGAAAGGCAGAGCAGTTGGATGAGCCTGGCTCTTCACAGTGGGGAGGAGAAGGGCATCAGCAGATGTCTTCTCCATATAAGAGTCTCCTTGGGTGGCTGGGTTTGACTTGGGTTCTGTGACAAAGGGCGTCGGTGTTCTGTTGGCAGTGCAGAGCACTGGATTTGGGGCTCTTTTATGCAGGACACAAGGCATGTGCTGGGGTACTCGCTGCAGAGCACTGCAGTGTTTCACATGGTGTTTGTCACTGATTCTCAGTCCTTACCCAGCTGCTTTAAAAAGTCGCTTCAGCTGAGACGTTTCTGGAGGGAAATTTACTAGGGAAAAAACAACCTGTTCCGTAGAGATTCCCGTGGTTGAGTTCAGTAGGGTCTTGATGGACTTTTCTCGACTGGAACGCTTTTGTTGTCAGTTTTGATTAACTGGGCTCCTGACATAGGGTGCAGTCTGCTTCCTTGCTTGAAAATGGAAAGGTGATGCTTTGAAAGCACTCAGTGGAAAACTGGGTAAAGAAAAGGAGTTAAATATTGCTTTTCATCTGGTGCTTTACGTGGGTTTGAACTTTTCTGTTTCTTTTTTTTATTTCCTCCAGTGAGCTCAAGGCAGCTGATCTCTGGTCTGTTACTGGGTCTCCTGGCCTCTGCCATGGCATAAAGAATGATAGTCATGTGGTCCAGGAAACAAAAATCTGAAAGGCTCTTGTGTGTTTACCAAGTACTTTTTTTCCAAGCGGCTGTTGCAGCTCAAAGGTTCTAGGTGGCAAGAAAGGTTTGAACAAAAACACAGAAGGTCCTTATTGACAAGATAAGCAGAAGGTAGAGAGGCTTAATGTGACCAATTTCCCATACAGAAAAGGGCTTCCTTACTGATCTGTGTGTGACTAAGTTCAGTTGCTGAATATTGACAATATTATAATTTCTACAGTGGAGAGATATGCAATAATCTGTTTTTCTCCCAGCTTCTTTCTACAATTCTAACAATGTGGCTATTCATGGATTAGAGAGTAAGACTGATTTGGCCTTTTTCCTTTGAGGTTGAGTGAAACAAGGCAGCTCATTGTCAATATAAGCCTAATTCAACCTGATCTCCAGTTGGGTGAAATAGGGGAGTAAGAGCTGGAGTCACTGATATACATTGTGTGGGTAGTGCAAGCGCTGAAAACACCTCGAGCTTAGCAGGTTGGGAAGCACTTAATAAAGAGAAGGCACTTGGACTCAGAAATGCAAGAGTGAAATTGTGTAGAAAATTCTGTCAACTAATGGTCTGAAAAATATTCTGCAAAGGCTATTTTCTACCCTTACTTCTAATTACATCTTATACATTAATAGCCTGAACAACTGGAGAATCACACACATTAATGTCACAGTTCACTTGGGACAATTTGTTTTGCAAGATAGTGAACTGTGTCAGCAAAAGTTTAACACTTGCTCTAGGTGGGGCTGACAGTTCAGCCTTCTAGTAACTTTGCCAGCGTTTCCCAGTAAAATGCCCATGGTCTTTGACTAAATCTCTGTGAGATGCAGTAACCTGGGGGGAGGTTATGCCATGACTTCCTTCAATTTTTGGGGGTTTTTTTAAGGCGTTCTGAGGAGTAGCTTGGAAGGAAATACTGCAAAATATTGACAATTTCTTTTTTTTAAGAGCTCTAGTCCTCTCATGCCTTGGCAGTGGCAGTGTCTGCATGAGAAGGTACCTTCATCTTATTAAAGTCATTCAGCCCAGGTGGAGGTTTGTGCACCCTCGATGTTTTCAGCCACAATATCAGGAGTGTGTCATGGTTTTACACTGCTTGAAAGCCAGGCATCCACGAGAATCGTAACGAAGGTTCATAAGTTGAGGATTAGGACAAAAAGAATACCTTAAGGGCAAAACAGGTTCAATGCTTAAACAGTATAAAGAAAAATTATTTTAACAGAATTAAAACTAAAAAGGGTCATGAGAACTAAAACAAACCTTTAGAACACTTTTTTCTTCCCAGTCCCTCCCTCTTTCCCACTGACAACGCAGGGAAACAAAGCACGGGGTTTTGGTCAGCCTTTCACTTTCTAAAAATCTTTCTTCAGTTCATTCAGGAAAAGAAGGGTCTTTCTTCTGGTGTGCCGTGGGGTCCTTCCCACAGGAGATAATTCTCTGTGAATTTCTCTAGCATGGTTCTAATTTTCACAAATAGCAGTCCTGCCCAACCTGCTGTAACGTGAGTCCCTCCCATGAGCAAAGCAGTCTTCCCAAAACGGCACAGTGTGGGTCATTTAGTTCATGGGGTGTAGTTTTTTAAGGATAAGTTGTTCTAGTTTGGAAACAAGGGTTCTCTTTCTCTGCCTCTGGAAGCAAGGGTCTTCTCTCCCTGTTGTAATGTACTTGAACCGTGATAGTGTGCCCCAGCCAAACCACCTTTAGTTATTCTTATCAGAGCCCTCAGGAATTCATCAAGGATACTGAAATGTAAACTGCGCTAAATTGGGAAAGAAGAAGTTGAGAAACAGAATACCAAGACAGCAAGAAATAGATAAAGAAGGACTGTGCTGCACTGGACTAGAACCAATCATGTCTTCTGAAAAGTGCGTGCGGAGCGCGTGAACAAGATAGAGGGACCAGTCAAGTAATGCGTGATCGCGGGTACAGCAGTTGTGAAAAGTACAAGTAGCGTGTTGTGGAAACAAAAAAATGGCTTCTAAGAAATTATATTGATTCATTGTTCAGAAGTCCTGAGCTCCCACATCTCTCTGAGTTTCTCACTAGATTACAGCATCCACTCGCTCCAGTGTGAGCACTCTTTCTCACAGGCTGCAAGTGGATCTCTGCATCTTCCCATGCACTTCATGGATTATAGGGAAACAATTTGTTGTATTATAGGCCTCACCACAGCTTGCAGAGAGATCTCGACTCTGATGCTTGGAGCACCTCCTCCCCCTCTCTTTCTTTAGTGACCATGGTGTTGCTATGTTGATTTTCTCCAAATGTCCTCACTTTCTCCTCTTTCTCCA
>WEIT01038142.1:105879-229336 GCA_013389985.1 Dryoscopus gambensis
CTTGTGAGGAGAGCAGGCCCGGCTTTATCACTTTGAGTGGCAAGGCCGAATTCCTCCTCCCCCACGTCGAAGCCGGGAGCAGCGGAGGTGTGCGCAGCCTGCCGGGCACCCAACCCAAGCTGATCACTTTTAATAAAGGCTTTTAAAGGACTCGCAGTCCTGCCCGTATTTATTTCAACATGGTCCCGGCTGCAGGAGGACCCCGGTCACCCAGCCCCAGCCACCTGGCCCCAGCCACATGGCCCTGACCATTCCCAGCACCGGCTGCGTGGCTGCCCTGGCCCCGGGAGAGCCCTGGCCGTGGTGCCTCCCCACGCCTCAGAAGAGAAAAAAAAGAAAATCTGCATTATTTCCCTTCTTAAATATGTCATCGCAGAGGCGTTACCAACCACTCTAACTGGGCCAGTAACATGTCCATCATCAAAGTCTTCAGGGGACTGGCTCTGCTGGACATAGTAGAAGCTTCAAGCGGCTTCCCTTTCAGAAGCTGCCTCTTTCCCCGCCCACAAAAAAAAAAATAGACTGTTTAAACTAAGCCAGAGTGACATCAAGTCCGGTGGGTTTTTTCCAGTCCATAGTGCAGCTCATGCTGGCAGAGGATGCTGTACCCTTGGTTGTGGGGGAGGCCTCAGTGATGCAGTTGGGAGCAGAAATTCTCGGGGGTGTGCAGGGGCATGGGAGGTTTCTGACCCTGCTGTTACCCATATAAATCAGAGGAAGAACCAGAATAAAGGTATAAATAGTTAGTCTAAGACTGTAGGGGGCAAATCTGTGAGAGTGGCAGTGATGGAGATATGGACAGGCTGGTTGGGTGAGGGGATAGAATTAGTGTCAGGGAAGACAGGGTACAGGATCAGTGGGGAGGACAAGAAGAGACAAAAAAGAGTAAAGATGGACATAGGAACAAGGAGAATAGGAGTAGATGATGGGGTTTGAGCTGTAGAGGGTGACTGGGAAGGGGCAGTGGGAGGAGGGAAGAGAAGAAAGAGGAACAGGCTGGTGGGTGTTGGGTTGGTGAGCAGAAATTGGGTGAGCAGAAATTGGGTGAGCAGAAATTTGCCACCTGGAGCACTCGCTCCTTGCACTGCCCACGAGGACGCTCAAAGCAGCAAGTACCTGCCGGACAACAAAGGGTGTCTTTCACTGCAGATCACCTCGGGGCAGTGGAAAAGGCCAGCTACATTTGCAGTGCATGGGGCCGACTGTAAAGCAGCAGAATGTGCAGCAGGCCATGAAGCTCTGGTACAATCGCAGGTTTTCAGCAGCTTTCAGTGGCCAGGACGGTAGTTGTACTGGTTTTGTTTCTGAGCATTTTGTTTAACTATTACTAAAAGTGCCCGTGGTTATTAAGGCCTGTGGTTATTAAAAAAGTCACTTTGTCGGTGCTAATTTGCCTCCTCTTGTATGTGCTGCGTGAGGCATTGAGCTGCATCGTTACAGGCTGCTGCCCTGAGCTCCGTGACAGTGCCCAGAGCTCTGGCCCTGGGGTGGCACCTGACTCAGTGGTGAATGTGGCTGGGGCTGCAAACAGCCCCGTCCTTCCCGCTGTGGGAAGCTGGAGACTAAATAAAGCAAATGGCAGGAGCAGAAATATTGGTTTGATTATAAATCGGATTGTGTCACTGCCTGTGACAACCTCTGTTTGGCAGCCTCCCACCTGCAGAGCACTCAGTATTGCACCACTTTAAACGTTTTCATGTGTAAGATAAATCCTCAGTTACCATGCCGGAGTGGTGGAGTAAAGCAGGCTGCAGGATGATGATTTGTGAGTTGTTGGCAAGGAACCACCATTTTCAGCACCAGGTGCTAAATGGGTCATTAACCTTCACTGAGGGGCTGGGGCATGTGCATTAGTGCTTTACTTGGTTTGCAGCATTGCAGGATGAGCTGTTCCCACTGGGGACTGACCAGTACTGTGGAGCATGATTCCTGACTGATGATGAATGCATTGCTTTCCAAAATTCCAGGCTGTCATAGGATCTGCAGTAAGCTGACCCTATGGAGAAAATGTACAGATAATGTCCAGCTATATTGAGAAGAAGGATCACTCAAGGGCACAGGTATAGGGAAATTGTAAAAGGTTAATAAACAAATAAGTAGTTTGTTGATGATTAACTGAAGTGCAGATTGCTTTTACCTGTTTGAAGGGCCATCCATGCCACACTTGGGAGAGATGGGGCTGCAACAACCCCATATTTAGTGTTTTCTTGCTCTCTTTCATCTTCAGGATCACTGGGGAGTTTTGGGAGTGGAGAGTAATCTCTAACTGTGGTTCAGAAGTTTAGATTTGTTTACTCTAAGAGGTCATAGAAATCCAGTACAAACACAACGGCTTTGTTCTGCGAGATGCTTCTCTTCTGTTTTCTTTCATACCATGCTGTCCCTTGGCTTTTCACAACAACAGTGGGGCACAGCAGAGCTGAAAAAGTTACCTGTCCTTTTGTTTCTAGGACCAAAGATTTGGAGGTCCAGTTCTAATTCTTACAAATTAGAGGTTAGCTGTGTCAAGGCAGCACTTTGGCAACAGAACTGGGGAGGACAAGCCTGAAGGCAAGAGGCTAAGCTGAAGGCATGCTGAGGTGTGAGGTTGCTGCTGGGGCTGTGTCATGATCTGGTTTTCACGTTATTAGAAATGCCTCTGCCCGAATTAAGGTGCAAACAAGACCATATGCCAAAGTCAGTTGTATATTTATTTAATAGTAAATTAAGTAAAGGGTTTTATTTAATAGTAAATATGAGAGGGAGAGGAAAAGAGAGAAAAAGGAAGAGAAAGAAGTAGAAAAGAGGTGCAGGGACAGAAGGAGAGGCAGAATAAAGGAAATATCACCATTCCGTGGATCCCAACAATATTCCATTGATCCTCTCAATGAGAGGAGATCTCAATGAGCTGGTCTTCTTGGTAGTGAATGTCCCTCAAAAAGCATAGAATCCGATGGATTAATATATGTTCAGGCCAGGTGGGAATGCCCAGGCACCTCCCCTGGGGCCGGGGCCGGTCTCTTGCAGGAGACTCTGGATCTGTTGCATCATTTTCCATCACATGCAGTCCTGTGGTGCAAAGCCTTAGGAATGAGTCTGGGGAGCACTTTGGGGGGGTCTTTGATTGCTTATAACACCCCCTCAGCTGCCTCTCACTTGAATGTCCCATGGATGCCCCCTGTGGGGTTGGGGGTTCCGCAGCTGGGCCGGTTTGTGGAAGGGAGGATGGGTGTTCAGTGCCTCTGACCAGAGGTTACACCACGCACCCAAAACCTCCTCCCCCCAACTCATTTTGGGGGGAAGTCTGTGTAAACCTGGCTTCTGTGGGCAGTGGTCTCCCCCACCCTAAACCCAGCCAGAGATGATTCTCAGGGCAGCTGCTGGATTTGGCTTTCTTGTGGACGCATTCCTTTCCCTCAGCCTTGTTTGTTCCTCCCTAGACCTGAGATGACTGAACAATAGTGTCCTCTCTATCTTATCTAGGTGGCTCAACTCACAGTCCAAAGTTCCAGTCAGGCATCTTCAAGGAGGCTTCTGTGGTTCTAGCTTCGCTATACAGTTTTTGCGATAATGGGCAAAACTTCTTTATAACCATGTTTAAGGCATGAACTGTTTCAGTCCCTGACAAGCTGTGTGCCTGTCTGCCCTGACTGACCAGCTCGGAAGGAGAGGGTGAAGCTGGGGAGCAGGGTTTTAGTCTGCATCACTTTGTAAGCCTCCTTCCCTGGGACATCCATCATCTCTCTCAGTCAGTTCTTTCAGAACTTGTGTTTATTCTGAAGATGTCTGTTTTGTTTCTTTGCTTGAGAGCTTGTACTGAGTTTCTGCTAAGCCCTGTCATGGGACTGACTTTTGTGTTTGATTGCCTGCAATGTACAGTGAAGTTCCACGTCGCAATTCCTGGATTATGTCTGAAACGAATTTAAACTATTCTTGTCTCTACTTACCTTCTTTGCTCTCCTTTGCTTCTCATGCTGTGAAAGCAGCCAGAATGCATTTTTGCTTATATCTATGGTCTCTCTGGATTAGATGGAAGTGTAAACTCATGGGGGCAAGAAACACGTCTTGGAAACAAGTGCAGGGCCCTTTGGAGTACAGCTGTTTCTGCTCCATTTAGTGCAAGTGATCAGTAAAAACTTCGATTAAAAACTTAGGTTGTGCAATCATTTAAAACCAAACTGCATGTTATATCAACCCACTCTCAACCGGTGAGGCACGCTGAACATCTCGCTGGCTGCTTTTCTGCTTGCTGTCTTGTTTTTTATAATTAGCACCTCACTTTCCTCTGCAGGGTTTTCCTTTGCCCAGCTGGTATGTCCTGCAGGGTGGGCAGGTAGAAGCCAAGCCACAGGGGTGCTTTTTGCTCAAGAATTGGCCCTTCCAGCCATCCTCTGGGCTGTGCCTTGTTCTGCTTGAGCATCTCGAGAAGCTGCAGAAGTGACTGTCACCGTCAGGGAGGGAAGTGGTGCCTCTGACAGGACAGAAGAGTGAGTTTGCTGCCTGCTCCCAGCCGAGCAGCAGTTGGTTCACTGGGCTCCCACTGGAGCCAGCACTGGGCTGCCTGCTCCCCCAGAGCCCCTGTCCTGCCCCCCTCCCGCAGAGCTTCTGCACCTTTTAAGTGGTTACTGCTTTGGCAGAGTTTAGATGAGCACTGCTTGCCCGTTTTCTTTCATACAGACCAATCTGAAAAACCTTTTAACTGGTGTTATTTTCCATTATAGAATGGTTTGGGTTGGAAGTAACAGATCATCTTGTTCCTCTGTTTCTCCCTCTTTCTAAACATTTGCATTTCTGTTGATGAAGATTTGAAGTAATGCAATGATCTCTTGATGCATTCCAGAATAGAGTAAACATTCTGTGGGAGAAGTTATTTTCTTATAAATAATCATTTATTCCCCCAATTTGAATGGAAGGTGCCATTTTACTAATCTTTTAAAACTTAATTCTATGTTTGTTACCAATGTAAACTCCTGTCTCTGGAGCATTCTGGGCAATTAGCAAACAGAGAAGTTAATACATATTGTGCTCAGCACCAGTAGGCAGGGGCCACTAGTTTGACAAAATGTCAGCTCTCCTTACCTAGCTCAGGCAGATTTCAGCATACCTGGAGTTGCAGGTGATGTTAATGCAGTCTGAGAGATGCTTCTAGCAGTTTGCATCATGGACTGTGCAAAACATATAATCAATAGGCTATTAAAGAGGCTGCAGGCTCTCTATTGCTGGGTAATTTCAGATAATGCATTAAATACAATTGGGAATGATAGGGCTAACTGGCCCTGCCATAGACTGGCTGTATTTTATCTGAAGATCTGTCAACTAGGTTTTTTGTCTGCATGGTGTATATTACAGATGTACGCAGCTCTCATCACCAAACAGGGACAGCAGTGCACCTATGTGAGTGTAGGAACAGATGGTTATGCCCTGCAGATTCAGTTGTAAAAGCTAGGCAGGAATTAGGAGCAGGGCATGTTGTTTCAGTCTTTTAGACGGAGAACTGGGATCCAGTGAGATGCTTTGCACGAGGGTCTGTGGCAGACACTGGTCCCAGCCCCCAAAGCTGGTATTCTGTGCCCCCAATGGAGCTCCTCTTTGCTGGAGGTTGTTTAAAAATACATGTGAGTGAAACAGAGCTCACAGGCCTCCTTGGCTGAGTGCCCATAGCTAATCACTAGAGATTTCACAGTGAAGTCTTTCAGAGTGTCTGTTTGATTCATGGTTCGTATTTTGCTGATCTGGGACTTTTTTTATTTTATTCTTAAATTTAATACATGTTACTTATAAAGTTAAATATGTTTTAATTCCATCTTAAATCCAGTGGAACAATCTTTACAGTGGAGTTGGCTTTTTTTTTTTTTTGCACAGCAGCAGCAGCATGTTTGCAGAGGCTCGTGCTTGGACATGCAGCTGGTTAGTAGGATTCTTCACAGTCCTGTTGTATGCACTTCCCTGGAAGTCTCTTAAAAGTAAGAAACCAAAGAGCTCAGAAACACCATGGAACTGAACCTCAGTGCATTATGCCGCAAGGCTATGAGGGATAACCCTGCTGCTCTCCCAGGAGAGAGGTTTGGTATGTCAGGCTGTCGCAAAGGTATGTGCAGAGAGGCTGGGTGGGAACGGGAATGCATGTTTGGGTCCACTGAGATGACCTTGTAGAGTCCAGCTGGTTTCCCTTGGCCGAAATTTGAGTATGTCAGAGGGCAAGCTGATTTTAACAAGTTCACACAGTCTGTATGCTGCTCCCTTCCTTTTAAATTAAACATCCTTTTCTTTCCCGCGGGCAGGAAAAGCCCCCGGCGCGCTCCCATTGTGGCTGCGCTGTTTGGGGACAGGCTGGTTGCTGCACAAGTGCTGCAGCAGCAACTGCAGCCGGTGTTGGATAAACACAGCCCCTCCATCTGTTCAGCTGTGGATTCCTGAGGATGCCTTTTCCCCCTGCTCTGCATACATGCATGAGGAAGCTGCCGCCATCCAAGCACAGCCCCGCCGAAGGGTGCCTTAACAAGGGATTTAGCAGTTGTGCCATGTTTGCCTGCAGAGCTCTGATCTTGAGAAGGGTACTCCACAGCAGCAACACCACTGAAACTGTATCAAGGGCCTTTATCCCAAGCACCTGGGGCTGGAGGCTCAGCAGGGAGGAGCTCTGAAATGAACCAGGAGTCTTTCTCCTGAGAACCATGAACCTTTGTCTCAGTTAAATGTGTGTTTGCTATTTGCCAGTGCTACGAGTGATCGGTTATTGTAAAATCCCTTAGTGGTTTGTACTAAGGAGAAATCTATGACAAATGCAAGTAAACCTACTGCTTTTGACACTTGTTTCTCTTAATATTTTCAGTCCTGAATGACAAATGGACTGTATTCTTTGTGGTTAGCACAGATTACTTGCAGAGGAAGTTTTCATGCATTCATGTCTTCACAGCTCAAAACAATTTCTGAAGACAGCTTTTCCAGCAAATTTCCTCTTTCTGAAGTTAATTGTTGAATTTCATAATAGCTAGGTGGCAGAAGTCCACAAAACAAGGCAGTATTCCCCAATAATGTCTCTTAGTACATTTGGTAAGTTTTTGTATGCTATTCCTTCTCCCCTAACTGCACAACTTTAGTCCAGACCTAACGCTGTCATGCCAGCTAATTCATTTTCATCTCTTCGGCTTCCTCTTAGTCCTGCTTTCTTGGGTGTTTGCTCATGTGTACAGGAGCAGCCCTGCCAGGCTGTGCTTGCACTCTGGGCTGCCATCGCTACCTTCAGAGCGCCGCTCTCAGCAGTGGGCTCTGCTGTGTGCTGCAATGGCTTTTAGAGCCAAGAAGTCTCTCTCTGAGCTGACATAGAGCTCTCCAAGCAGCTGCATTTGTTTGTGGTTTTTCCCTCTCCATGCTCCCAGGGTTGTTTTTGTTCCTGTGTGCGACACCAGTGAAGTGCACAGCACGCTGCCTTCCCATCTAGGTAGTCCAGGGTTTAGTTTATTTATAAACCATGGAGAGCATGAGTGGCGTTTCCAGGTTTAGGGAGGTGGAAGAGAGAAACAACAGAAGGGAGCAGCTTGCTAGCAAAGAAGAGATTATTTGTCAGATTATGTTTCTTGCTCTTCCTGGAATCAGCTCACTTGCTTTAGAGGACCAGCATGAGAAAGGCAGAAGCCCTGGGAGTGCTGTGTTTGTCAGGGAAGCTCTGTGCTGAGATTACAGAAGCACAGAGGGCCCTTGCCTGAGCTGGTAGGGTGACGTGATACGGGAGCTTGTGGTGTGCCACTGAACTGATTGTATTTCTGCATTCAGAGGCAGCGTGCCTGCTTTGGCTCTCTTTAGGTTCAGAGATAGGAAGTGTAGGAAAGGAAATATTTCTGGCTTCTGGAAACTTTTTTCTCTTTTTCATGTAGCACATAATTTGGAAGCAAAAGTCTTTGTTGCTCTGCCAGTATGGCTGATAAGAAGAAAAGATAAAAATATGCCAAAGAGATTCCTTCAAAGATTTTGAAGGAGCACCAACAGGCAATGATCTTACCAGCAGATAAAAAAAACCCTTCAGTTTTTCCTTAGCATCTCTTATGTAGTGCTTCTCCCCCACCCTCTCATTTTTGTCTTCTGAACTATCACTGTGAGATAGAGAAAGAAACAGTATTGAGAAATTTAGTGTCTGCAGAGAATCACAGCCTGTCCCTTTAAACTACAGAGAAGCCTTAGTGGAATTTCTATTCTGGGAATAGTTAATTCTGTTTGAGGTTGGGCAAGAGAGAAGCGCTCACAGGCTTAGCAATATTTTTACTCCATTTGTTTTTTTATCTTAAGGATTTGCCTGCCTCATTTGACGGAAAGTACAGTTATTGATCAATCCTCCACTAAGGAGAAGAACTTGAAGAAAAAGAGGGTGAGAGAAAGAAAGAAAGAAAAAAAAACAAACAAAAAGCCCAAAAGACAGTATTTGTTGCTGTAATGCTGTTATATAATAGCCATTATGTAATGTCTGTTGGTGCCAACTAAAAAGATGCTGGAAGATAACTTCCAATTCATTGAAGCATTTAACTAGCAGCATCCCAGGGTTTCTGGTTCTGGATTCAACTCCTTCTGCAGATGTTGAAAGAGCTTTCAAGTCCCCTAGGTAGCACAGTAACCTGTTCTGTCTTTTATTCCTCTTCTTGTCCACTCCTGTTTTTTTTCTTCTAACTGGAGTTTTAGAAATGGTCAATCCCTCTTCAAGTCACCTCTCTGCACACCCCACTGACCATGCCATGGGTCCTCACAGCGTCTCTCCTAATGCTTTGTTCAGCTGAGCTTTAGATGCCCATGGCAGATACTGGGTTTCAGGAGAAGCTGAGCATAAAATGTAGCAGGGATTAGATTTAGAAGCAGCCATTGAAAACTTGACAGCTTCATAGGCAGTGTTTTACAGGAAGTTGTTCTCCTGTAGCTGAGCTGCAGCTAAAAGTACCTTGCCTTTTCCGTCCTTAAGCCTTCCTTTGAACTGCCAGCAGGACCTGCCATCATGCCCAAATGGCTCAGTCCAGCTACAGTTGCAGAAATGGGCACCCCAAGATGCCCATACCCGGCCCAGGTGTGATGCAGACCACGGTTTGCCCTTCCTCTCTGTAGCACAGCACTGATGTGGCCGGGCAGAACCTGGAGTACCATTTCCAGAGGCAGTGGGCAGCCTGGGCTGACTGGTGCTGTGAGATGGAAGTGCCTTGGCCAGAGCCTGGGGGCAGGGCAGCCTCTCTGGGGAGGGAAGTTGCCATCAGCTGTGGTGCCCTACCCAGGGTGGGTGTGACAGCTGTGGCCCCCTTGACACAGGGGAACATGACAGGCTGCTGAAAGTGAGCCAAGGAGCAGCAGCAGGGAGGTGACCCGGGCAGCAGCAGCAAGCTGCACCCCTAATAGGGACCCTGCAAGGTTTCTTGAGTTCAACAACAGAAGCCTAAATAGTCCAGGCTGAAAAATCCATGAGCAAAAAAGCTCTTTATATCCAGGATTTCCGTCTGCGCAGAGCCTTGCAACATTGTAAATAACACAATGTATCACAGAATTGTGTGAGTGGGTTAATTAAAGCCTCATGGTAGTACTGAGGGAGCATGGTAGACACATTATCACCAGAGGTGAAGCTAAGCTGTGGTTGAAGCAATTTCACACAGAGGGATTTAGAAAGCAGGGTTTAGACTCCCATCTTGTGCTGTAATTGATGTAGAGCATTGCCATGAGAGGTCATGGTACTGTTCTGTACCTAAGCACTAAGACTGTGATGCTAGTATCAATGGCATAAATCTGTATTCAGGTTTGTTACTGTAGTAGATGCATCCTGCTAATGAGCAATGATCAAGGAGACTAATGGCTCCATTGCAGGCATAACAGGTCAGGAGAGAACAACTGTCCAAGCCCTCCAGAATCACTGTTTCAATCCCCAGATGGGATCAGCAAGGGGTTTTGTTTTTCAGAAGAGCAGGGATTTAGTCTGTCTTCAAGACTTATTGAGTACTTGTTTTGCATGAATTTACACAAGAAGTATCTTGTGATTGCATCCACACAAGCATTATGTACATCAGGTGACACGTTTTGTTCTTTAAACTGCAGAAGAAGTCATTAGTACCTATCATAGTTATTGTTGTTGCTATTGCCTTATTACAGCAACAGAATGAAGTGGGAGTGCAGGTAACTCCTATTTAAACTTGATTTCTTCTGCAGGAACAGAGATGTTGACAAAGTAATGAAGGGAACCAATGGTGCTTTGTGCATGCATTGGCTACAATTCAGCTGCAATGACAAGGGCAATTATGTTGTGTCAAGTTTTAATAAGGGGAAATCCTCATAAGGAGACCTAGATTTTACCCAACAAGTATTTTTGCCTGCTTGCCTTTAACTGAAGCAGCCTACATTCTGCCATATGATTGTGCTTCATGTCCTAGCTCCTGGTCACATGAAGGAAGCCTTTCTGCTGGAAGATGCCTGTGTAGGAAGGGCAGGGGGTGCGGGTTAAAGCAGTGGGTCAGGACACAGAAATCATATCATGTGTGGTCAGATGCTTTAACCTGGTTATGTGTTGATGCTTGTCTCTGGTAGTTGTTGACTGATGTGGACACTTACTCAAAACCACAGCAAATTAGGTGAGGGATAATTGTTTAGCACTTTGGGATACAGATTTAGGACTCTGCAGACTAAGGCCAGCATGATTTGCTTTCTGTGGGGTAAGATATGGTGTACAGTACTTATTCCTTTATTTGTATAAAGACACAGAGAGAGCCTATACAAAGGCTTTTTGGTGATGTATGTGTGAGTAGAAATCACTCTCCATTTCCTTGTGTGTTGGATCACAGGTGGCACACAGGTGGAGAGGAAAAATGTAATAAAAGCCATGGAAAAAAGAGGCAGTGGATTTACTGCTGCCTTGCTGGACCAGCCAAGCACAGTTAGAGCAATACACTCACTTTGGTGCACTTCCCTTGGTGACATCAGCAGCATATTAACTGAACATGTGACCATAAATCTTTTAGTGCCAGGAAAAAGCTGGAGGTCTGAAATGTTGAACAGGTAACAAGATGCACTGTCCTGCACGTGCTCCCCCATGGGAAATGCACAGGGGCAGCCAGCATGGAGCAGACACTGGACCATTGGCTGTCCTTGAAAAGCTGGAAACCATTGCACTGAAGGTGCTTTTAGTGGGGGCAGTCTGGGGAGTTGGCTCTGCTGCATCATGGTTTTATATGCTTATGGGCAAGATCTGTTGAGGAAAGCATTCATTACATTCTGAATAGGCACAAATAAACCAGGCAGTAGTGTATCAGTGATATTGTTGTGTGGGATTGTTACTTAAAACAGTGTTTCATCTGGAAGCTCTGACCAGCTCTTTGACTGGAAATCAGCTGGGTTTGTTATTATGCCTATGTTTAATTTGTGCTTTCCTTTTAACATCTTTAGTCTACATCTTGCATTAAAAATCCACTTAATTTTATGGAGAGAAGATGCCCTGGCTGTTCCTCCTGTACAGCTGTTTCACCACCAGATACACCATAGCCATTAAATCACCCCCTGCAGTGGCCTGCATATCTTTAAGCATTTAAATTACTTCTGTAAATTAGGCTTTTAGGATTAGTCATCATAGATTTGCAATATCATTGGTGTGTTGCCAAGGACCTCAGTTTTGTCACCATGACTACTACCACAGCGTTACTGAGAAACACAAACTGCAGGCAAGTTTATTCACGTGCCAGAAGGTGAGTGGGTGAGCAGTGACGTTGCACCCACCACAGCCAGAGGAGTACCTGGTTGTTAATATCCAGCACAGCCTGGAGGTGGGCCTCCAGAAGGGAGAAGGTGCTGTTGTCCATCCAGGGAAAATCACCATCATACTTATTTCTTGTATTGTCACCTGTGTGTGTTCAATAAATAGTGTGCTTTGAGAAGATTGGGAGGTGTGTGCCTCCTCTCCAAAATGCTCTAATCCTGTGGGGATTATCCCTTCCCAGGAAAGGCACACCATGGGGTGTGAAGCTGCTGGAGAGCTGATCCTGTGATGAATTAATTGTAATGATTAAATCCCCTGGTGCTGCCTAGTGAGATGAGTAGTCATGAAGTGTCGTGTTTGGGAGATTTTTTTTTAAACCTGAGCACTGAAAAACAGAATGCCATGGTTTGTCTCCAGTGGGGAATATACAGCCCAGCTCTTCTCTGCTATTGCTTCTTTAAATATATGCCTGCCTTTTGCAAGGGGAAGCTCCTGGCCCCTGTATTCATCTTCTTCAGACATTTGGGAATTAAGTCTTTAGAAATAGCACTGCTGGAAACTCTTAAGTGCCATCTCTTCCAGTAGGGTGCTCTCCTGTTGTTTGAAAACCCATCCCCATAGCTCTCCTCCACCTCCTCCCACAGCATCTTCTTGGACATCCAGCATGTATATGTGAGTTTACCTGGGAACTCTTGAAGAGAATCTGCATTTGGTAGCATCATCTGGTGTGTTTTTCCCTATACTGTTGATATTTGTGGCTCTTTCTGATGTAGTTGTCTCTTGTTCCTCAATATCACCTGACTTGTTTTGTAGCAGCTCAGAACCAAAGCTGTCCTCCTGGCTTAACCTCCTGTCTTCTGGTACATGTCCTGGACTCTCCTTCTGAATCCTTCAACAAAACTATGCCAGAAAATCATCAGTTCACTGGCACCTCATGGAAGAAGGGTCTAAGTTTTGAAATGTCTTTTACAGTCCTTGAGGAGAGAAGGAAATCCAGGAGATGGTTCTTAGCTCCCCATCAGCTCTCTAGGCACTTTGTCCTGCCCCAGGCAGGAGTGCTGATGAACAGGCTGCCCAGCAGTGTGCTTCGTGCCAGGCAGGAGCAGAGCCCCTTCTCAGAGGCTGTTTCTCTTCATGCATGAATCTGCCTTTTCCATCTCACCCCACCCCATCCCTCTCCCCATCTTCTCTCACAGGAGCTCCTCACAGCTCTTGTAGCTGAGCATCTCTCTAAGCCTGGCTGCCCTGTCTGAACATGGGATCCTCCCTGTGCTGCTCCACCAGCTCTGGGCTGCCAGCTTGTCATCTTGGCATGAATGCCTGAGTGGGTTTTTTTGTTTTTGAAAGAGATTCTTTGAATTCAAAACATAGCAAATTCCTGGCGGAGGCAGCTGATGGATTATGCTCTGTGAGGGCTCTGTGCCTGGGACTTGCTCTTCTGTGGTCCTTCCCTGACCTTCCAGCAACAGTGCCAAAAACCTCTGTTGTGGGTTACAGATCAAAAATGCGTAAATAGAATAAACCAATTTGCTGGGGTCAAAAAGGGGACAAATGCTTCTGATGCCAACTCACGTGTGTGGCCTGAAGACAAACTGTCTGTCCTACAAGCCTGCTACTCCCTGAAAATGGGGCTGGTCAGGAGGAGAGAGCATAGCTGTGTGCTTATGTGCTCTCCAGAGGAGCACGTCTAGTGATGCACACAACTACAGTACATGTTTGTGTGCTAGCAGACCACCACAACCCAACTGCTTCTTCCATCTGGAGGTTTCCCACTTAAATCATTCTGGTTTCCCTCTTATATTTTGGTTTTATCTCTTAATTTCCCGCAAATAAGCCATCAGGGAGTTCTTTACCACTCTCCTTCCCCTGAACAAAACTGCTTTCGCAGGCTATTTTCACTTATGCAGTAAAGTGCTTGTTCGAGGTCTGTGTGGGTGACTAAATGCTATTTGCTTTCCAGTGTCAGTCCCCTTCCATATTTGTATTTGTCTTGACTGTTCTGGAGGAACAGGGGGAAAATACATTTTCACTTCAGAGCCATCTTGCCATAAGTGAATTTTGTGCCTGTTTCTTCCAAGGCTGTTTGCGCTGATCCCAGGGTGGAAATAAAGATGTAAAATCCTGAGCTATCGTAATCCTGTTTGGGTGAACTGGCTGCCTCCAAAGTACACTGCCTGGTGTTAAAAGCATCTCATTTTTAATTACTACTAATGCTGCTGTTTCGATGGCATTTAGCACTGGATTACCCAAAAGCCTGGCTGTCTCAGGAACACCAGTGTTATCCAGAAGCAATGCAGAGAGGATTCAGGTTTTCCCAAGCCTCATCCAACTATGCAGAGGCAAGAAGAAACCCTTCTGTGTCCCATTTGCTGCATTTGCAGCTAACCCTTCTATCCTGGTTGGTTTTATCCAACTGGGTTTGTGGTTTGTAGCCTGTGCCCCACCACCACCTCTCTGTATCCTGACGAAGGAAGTGCTGTGATGATTTGTTTATGCTCAGATCCTAGCTGGGAGCAGCAGGGCTCACATCCTGCTGTGTGAAGTTCCTTGTCACGGGCTGCAGTGCTCGCTGGCTGGGGCAGGCTGCCTTCCCTTCCCTCCCCATGCCAGCTGCTCTGCAGGCCTTGGCACAGCTCTGGCACTGGGCTGTGGGGAGCTGTGCCGGGCACTGCTCCTGCCTTCCCTGCTCCCAGCACTAAATACATGGTCTGCTCTATCTCTGAGGCTCCTTATCAGCTCCGGGTTTGTTTGCTTGCATAATTCTCTCAGTGCCTTATCAGATCAGTGTGATTTCAAAGTGTTAAGAGCATCAGTGCCTCAAAGAGTTTTGCAGTAGCTTGCCTTGGCCTCAGATTAGATGCAGACATAATAATAATGGAAAATAGAATATAGAATAATAGAAAACTGTTTGGGTAGAGATGGTTTTCTTTTATTCCTGGGTTAACAATAGAAGCATGGACACCTTTTGGAAAGGAGCAGGGTTTTCTCATGTAGTTGCTTTAATCCTAGCTGTGTCAGTGATATCTGACTGTTTTATGGGTTCATGTTCAGGAACAGTGGAGAAAGTCCCCGTGTCCAATAGCAAAGGCCACATGTGCTTCCCCAGGTCATGGGAAGAGAAGGGCATTCCTGTTTGCCCCTGTGGCTGGGGAGCAAGGCCCATCCGAGCAATGTCTCATTCCTCCTGGATGTTTGGAGATGAGATTTGTGTAAAGAACGGCTGTGAAGGAGGTTACACTGGAGCCAGCCACCGTCATCCCTGCTTCCTTCCCTCCCTCCTTCTTCTCTGAGAGCAGCAGTAAGGCATGCTGTATGTATGTGAGCGCTGTGTCAGCATATAGGAAATAATGAGATCTTCCTGCTCCTAATAGTGGCAGGAATAATCAGACCAGTATCTTCATAACATCCCCAGTGACAAAGGTATGTGTGCTGCTGAAGACCATGGTTGGAGACAGCCACCCAGCCCCTGTGAGGATGCTCACCCCTCTGCAGGGAGCTGGTCCTGAGCCTGGTCACAGACCTGGACGCAGCCCCAACCAAGCTGATGCCTGCCTGAAGTGAGTGGCCAGTTTGCACCTTGTGCCCTCCCACCTCACGCAGGGAGGATCTGTTTACAGAGTATTTCTGCCTTCCTTGGAGTGCTGGGTACAGCAGAAAATAGGCTTACAGTATAACTAGGGAGATATCTTTACTTCTAAAAAGAAAACGTGTGCTCTGCTTTCCATGTTCAGGCCATATAGCGATTCCCAGGGTGTCATCTCAGCCCCTCCAGCTCCCTTCTGTCCCCCATTTGCCTGCTTGCAAAAGCATCCAACAGCCACATTCACACTGCAGCTTGGGCTCAGCCAGCGCCAGGCATTGACTTTCCTATCTAGAAAGATTTATTGTTATTCCTACTTGCTCTCACCCTTCCCTCACCATCTCCCTTAAAATTCCCACCCCTCGGCTTGCTGAATAATTTCAAGGTGCTAATTGCCCTGCACTGCAGCTGATCCATTGATCTGGAACACAAACAGTCTCAAGGTAATTTTCCGTCTGAGCCAGTCTGGGGCTTGTGCAAGTGCTGATGTTTGTTTCCTTGTTTTTTAATTTCCTGCAAAGAAAAGCTTTTGTGTTGCTCTCCACGAGATGCCTGTGCCTCTGCCTCAGCCAGTGGCTGCTCTGTAAGGCCACGTGGGGCTTGAGGAAAATTGACACTAACAGTACCCGATGCTGTGTAATTGATGTCTGTGGGTGGACATTGATAATCCCTCTCCATCATATTGTGTCCCTCTATCAAAACTGTTAGCCTAGTCCTTGAGGTATCAGGTGGCTTTATTGCCCATCTTTAGTCCTGCATTTGGGACATACTGGGAGCAACTCAGACTCTCTGTCCAGTTATAAAAATACTTGTTCTGCTGGATACAGATGTTCTGCTAGATATATACTTGGAGGCAGAGGTTGCTGGGGTTTCACGTCTCCGAGGATTCAGACATCCCTGTCTGTAACAGCTGACCACAGAATCCAGCACTGGGTCACTACTGGCCACTGGGAAGTGCATCCTGCACAGCAGAGAGTTAATTTTCCTATGGCTATTGCTTCCAGCAGCCTCAGCAGAAGCTGTGCCTTTGCAGGGTTTGATCCGAGGGGCGGGGGTGTGTGATGATGTAATGTTACCAACTCCCTGCGCTGGTGGGAGGAGGTGAGGTAAAAAATAAACTCATCTGCATTCATCTCTCTCTCCAGCTTTATGCACTGGTTCAGTTTACCTGGAAGACTTGCTTTCCTATTTTTAAATAAAATAATAATGGTTGTTTTTCTCAGCCAGGGTAAGGCTGGTGTGGCAGCGCTGGTGGCGAGCAGGACCAAAGGGAGCACCCCCTCTGGTGCTGGCAGGGCTGCACCCTGCGTGCACCCCTCCGGGCAGGGCAGGATGAGCTTTGCAATCCCATTTCTGGAGGCAGCCTTGTCTGCAGCTGGTGTGTGCATATGAGCAGAAATGAGTAGCAGTTGTCTACCCCTGAATCACAAGCAGATTTTGAAAAATGTAACGCCTATCTCCCTCCAGAACAGCAACCCCTTCACAGAGTCAGATAAGTTGCCTGTGCCTCAGAGCCCTTTGGATGAAATGCTGCAGGCTGAGTCGGAAGGGAAGGACAGCTCTAAGGTGGCATGTAACCAGGCAGAGGGGTGGGGGGGGAGAGGGAGGCATGGCATTATTTGCAGTCCTTGCCTCTTTCCAGGCTGGCTGGTAGATCCTGTCCGTCTGGCAGAGCTATTTCTGTGGCAGGAGGGGAAGGTTCACTCCCGTTAACATCCCTCACCCCATGCCTTTGAAGGGGTGCTGGCTGGAGTGACTCAGCCATTGCTTTAAGGACTTCAGCTGTAGAAAAGGAGGATCTGCCTGAGAGAGTGTGTGCAGCTCTAACAGCTGTATACATGGCTTTCCAGAAATGGCAGATTGATGACACCTCTGGAATAATTTGGCACCTTGCAGCCAAGGAAAGATTTTCCCAGTTCAAACACAATACTGAATATCCCCTGTGTCCATCCACAAATTCGCAGAGAGTAGGAAAAGGGAAGTAGAAAGACATCTCATAAAGTGGAAACTGAGCTGCTGTGAATCCTTTTCCCAGCACACCCCATGTCACCTGTGCACCTGGCACTGTCAGGGGATGGGAGAACATCAGAGCTCAGCTGGCCTGCACAGCTGGCAGCTGGGAAGGGCCTTGGTTTTTTATGATGATGGGCTCAGATGACAAGAAGAAAAAAGGAGTAATTCTTGTGGTGGTGATGGGTTGGGTAGCCAGCACCCCCAGATTTCTCTCTGATTTGTCCACAGACGTGCAAATATGTCTGCACTGTCCTGAAATTAATTATTTGAGTGGTGCTATGGATCCCTTCTCTAGTCTCAGAGCAAGATGGGAACACCCCAGAAATGGACCTGTAATGGACAGCTGTTACTGGAACACTATTAGAACTCTGGTCTGACTCGGTGTGGTGAATGTTGTGGATCCAGAACATCTCCAGGAGGGAAGTCTTCTCCACATCCTTTAATTGGAATGAGGGCAGGCAGGCGTTTAGCAAAACAGCTTCAAAAGTTGGAGATCTTGATGTTTTCATGTAAAGTTAATGAATGTTAAAATGGCATTTCTTATTCATTTCCCTGCCTGAGGCCTGCCCGTGGTTCTGGACATGACCCAGGATGTGCACAGGACTCTCACTGTGGTGGAACCCAGGACTGCAGCAGCACTTCCAGGAACAGCAGTCTTGTGTACCCACCCAGGACACAGCTTCACCTGACTTTTCTGCTTGCCTCAACCTTCGTGTCAGTCCCAGGGGAAGGACCACAGACAGTCTGCAAGGCTCCCACAAGGCCAGGAGAAAATTCTAGCAGCAAAATCCTTGCAAAGCCCCACGCATACACTCATCGGATACTAAATACTTGAGCCAGGGAAGGGAAAGGAACGGGCACATGAGTTCTTGTGGGTCTTCAGAGAGCTGTGCTGGGTGCCTCTGGTGAAGCAGCTTCAGCTGCAGCAGGTCTGGTGGGTGTGCAGAAGAACATGCCACTGCTTGTGTATGTGGTTAGTGCAGGACAGGCAGAGACTCTAGGTGGTGTTCCTGGCCTCTGCCTATAACAGGGGAGCACTTGGTGGTTGTTGAGTTCAGCTCTTTGTTGAGTCAACACAGGAATGCGAATTCTTTGCTTGAAGGTGGGGAAGCTGAGGATTGGAGGAATATATGCTGATTTTAAAGGAAATACATTGTGTTTCATATGGTTGAATATCTCTCTCCTGCAAGGGAAACTTGCGTTGCAAAAACATTCTTTTCCCCTTGGGAATATCTGGCTTTTCTTTAATCCAGCTGCTGGGCAGGTGAAGACCAAAGGTGTCACTTGTTTTGGGTTTAGGTTGGAGCCTAATGGAGAAAAAGCAACTGCTTGGATTTCTGCAGCCATGGCTGGTTTTCCCACTTCAGAGGGATAGGAGAGGTGTGGACACCCCTCACCTCACTGTCACAGGCACTGCGGGGGATGGTTCTGAGGTGCCACCCTGCTGCAGACACGGGAGGCTTTGGGAAAACAGTGTGAAATGGAAATACCAGCACACAAGTAAAGCAGAGCTGCTTCCTTTAAGTGCACAAGGGTGGCTGGCCACATCCCGCCTCCTGAACTTAATTTTGGTGCTGTTACTGTAACACCCAGGAGCCACAATGCTCTGTGATGCCAATATTTCACATACTTATTTAGTGCAAGAGAGAAGGACTTTGGCAACCAAATATTTAATGTGAAAGGGAAGCACAATTACGGGAGAGGATGTGATGTGCTCAAGGTCACCTCACAAGCTAGTGACACTCAAGACATGTAAATCATATCTTTTGGGGCCAGACCACTGTGATGGACTCACAGCATCCACTTGCAGCCACTGGCACTGTCCCAGCATTCCTGCACATGGATTGTGTCTGTCTGGCAGAAACAAGGCACCTGTGAAACAGCCTGCAGCTGTACTGAAACATCAAGCCGGAAGCCAGCTGGGCAATGAGTATAAAAAAGTGTGGAAGAAAGAGAGAAAGGCTGCACAGAAATTGTGCATTTATGAACACAGCACATTTCTTGCCTCTGCTTCTTACAGTCAGCAAGAGCAGCAGAGAGTATTAATCTGGTTTTTGCTGCTTTTTACATTCACAACAGGCTTGAACAATAATATTCACTTTATTTTAGCTCTTCTCCAGAAATGGGCTTTTCAGTTTCTCCTGCTTGCCTGTATTCAGGCAGTAGAGAGATCCTGAACAGCTTATATTAGGTAAAAGTCACTGGTTTGTCCAGTCCCAGTGGTGTGCCAGGCGTATTGGATTGCTGGAACTAGCCCAAATTCCTGTCTGCACCCTTAACTGGAAAACAGGGATGGGGATGAGCAGGGGACTCCAGAGGTGTAAATAGATCAGTCAGCCACATGGCGTCATCTCTGCTCTGTACAAATACAGTTGAGGACATGCTGAGCAAAAAAAATAATTTTAATTAGCACATGCTCCTTTACCAGCTCTGGAGCTAGCATAAATACATTCCCACTTCTGCTGCTTTTAGCAGACTAGCTACTAAACTTTCTAGGACAGTGCCACACCTCAGGATCTACCTCATCTCATTCCTCAGAATCTACGAAGCCTGTGTGTCCATGCCAGCAGAGGTGAGGATCCCTTCAGCATCTACTGAGAAAGTGGTGCCTGTGTTCCCAGATGGGTAAAGAGAAGCAACACCATGCTGTCCTGCATTATCCCAGGGCATGGACGTTGTGCCTGGGATGTCTTTGTAATTGTACCATCAGTGGTAAAAATACAGACTTCTCCATCTTTGAACACGACACCTCCAGCACTTTCCTGTCAGACTCTCCTATCTCATGCAGATATGTGGGCAGATGTATAACAGTGGAGAAGCTTTACAGCAGGGTCGTCTCCCTTCCCTAAAAATTTTTATAAAGGCCTTGCTCGGGAGCTGCTGGATCATAGTGCCTGCAGAAATAGTTGTGTTCTGGGGCATAGTGGATGGGATGGTTTAGGATAAGTAGATACTTCACATTAAAAGTTTCCATCTGTTTCAGAATATTCACTTGTCCCTGCAAACTGTTTACATGGACAGTGAAGCTTCAGTGAAGATGGCTGAGCTGATACAGTGTCTGCTGTAGCTTCTGAGGAGGCTGTAAATACCCAGTATTAAATCCCTTGACGTGTCGAGTTAGGAGTCACTTCTCTCTCTTTGAGAACAGGGCTTGAAAAAATGCCCCGAGTCACCTCAGTGCTCTTTGAAGCAGATTTTTGAGTCTACTAATTTTTATAAAATAAAGGTGGGATGAATGTGTTTATCATTTCCCTCCAGTAATGGGCTTAGAGGACTCCCTTGTGTGTGACTAATAACAGTGGTTTCCATTAAATGGACACAGAGTCACATGTGTAATTCCCTGTGTATGTAATTTGTCCTATTCACTTGAATAGTTGAAAACTCATGCTGGTTATTGTACTGGGTAGAGCTTGAATTGAATTGTCAGGACAACATGAGAAAATTGCACTGGGTACGTTCACCCATTCTAGTGTAAACCCATAAATAGCCTTTAGTGTTAATTACTCCATAAATTGAAAGAAAATCTGTAACAGCAGACCAGGACTACTACAAGATAAATGCCATGCAAGAAGTGAGGGAAGATGCAGTGCTCGAAGTTGCTTTGGGATCACTCCTAGGAGGCGTGGGTTTGGGGAGAGCTGGTCTGCTCTGGATGCTCTGAGACAGCTGCTCAGAGCTCAGGGAGCAGGACTTTGACAGACTCAGGGTGCTTGCTTTTCCCTAGAGTGCATTCTTGTTTGCTTCTTGTTTGCATTTTCTCTCTTTTCCTCTGTCTGTTTGTCTGCCTTTTATGGTCTTGATCGTGGAAATTAAGAGACCTTTGCTTTTCAAACCTACTTAATTATCCCTGGAATAGCACTAGCACGAACAGCTTCCTCCCTCAGAGTCAAAGCAAAGATGCTCAAAGAGGCCAGAACAAAACTTCACAGTCCCTCCCATTCTAACCTGTTTTTAGACATTTGTGCAGGAATTTTCTGTGCTGCTTTGAGATAGCTGTGAAAGGCTTCAGTTGTGAGATGTATATAAACATCCACTGAACAGGTCAGCTGGTTCTTGAGAGCAAGATGTAGAAGAAATAGGGGGTTTGTACCCACTTTATGGGTAGGAAACTGAGGCACAGAAACATTGAGGCTAGATATATATAAAACGTCAAGCTGTTACTTCCTCCCTGCAGAGTGTGTGAGTTTATGAACTTGACAATGTTCTTTTGACAGTTGTGTGAGTGGGATAATACCTGAACAGGAAAATGAGATGACAGGTTTCACAGCTTCCCTGTTGAGGGTATTTGGGATTAAAAAAACCCTCTCAGTTTTGCATGCTCTGTTAGGAGAAAGTGTCAGAAGCATAGAAGCACACAGTTAGAGGTGGCAAGGTTCCCTGGCTGTGGATCCAGTCCTGCAGAGGTGCCCAGGCAGATGCCCAGGTGCATCAGGAGCAAATCTGAGATGCACAAAGAGCAATAAAAAACACAGAAATTAAAATTTGAGTCTACTAACTTTTATAAAATAAAGGTGGGATGAATGTGTTTGTCTTTCCCTCCAGTAAAGGGCTTAGAGGACTCCCTTGTCTTCTGTCCCTGTCGCTGTGATCCTGGAGAAACCTGCTGTCATATTTGCTGGTAGCACTCGGTATCTAATGGACGTGTGGAGGTAAAAATCCCTGGTGTGCACTGGATGTTTTGCTGCCGGCTCACGCGTGTGAGCCTGAGCCCGAGCGTGCTGCAGGCAGGGACGCGGGGCTGGAGGCACCGCGCTCCTCATGGCTCAGGTCATGTTTGCAGGGCTGACTTGTGTTCCTGCCTCTGGCACGGATCTCTGGTTGCCCAGAGAGGTGGTGGGTGCCCCGTCCCCGGACACGTTCAAGGTTGGGTTGGACGGGGCTTGGAGCAAACTGCTCTAGTTGGAGACATCCCTATCCATTGCAGGAGGCTTGCACTAGGTGGCCTGTAAAAGTCCCTTCCCACCCAAACCATTCTCTGATTCTCTGATCCCCTCCGGTTTTGTCCTCTGGGAAGGGTGACAGCTGACCAAACCATTAGCATAAATGGAAAAGATAGCAGAAGCTGCTTGGTCATGGGTATGCTGACCTCTCCCCAGGACGAGCTCAAGCTTGTTGGCATGTGAGATGATTTCAGCTGGGTTGTGATGCCTTATCCTGGGCTTAGAATTAAAAGCCAAACACGGTTAGAGGGGAAAAAGGGATTTTACCTCAGAGTTTATTAAGGATCCTTAGATCCAGGTAGGAGTACTCTGCAAGAATGCCCCCCCTGGNTTTACAGAATATGTTCTGGAGAAGACCTTGGGTCTGGGGCTCACTGACCCCCTAATTACAAAGTTTCTAAGATGTTTGGTCTCTTGCCTTAACAGAACTTTGGGTCTAAGCTAGTTATCGAATTTAGGGAATTACAAGTATGTGGGTTAAAAGCACTGAGGGTACAGAAAAGCTGCATAAAAGCATATATGAAGGGGGATATGAGAGGAATATATGAAAAAGCAAAAATTATTATGGCATCAGTTGGAGCTGTGGGATTTTCTTCCTCCTCCTGTGCACATAAGCAATAACTTTTTGGACCTAATCATCATGTTGGCCAGCACAAAGCTGAGTGACGAGCTTTCATCTTGCTTGGCTGTTGTGCTTAGGTAAGTCCCTTGGTGCAGGAGTGCTCTGTGGCACTCAGACCAAACTCACACCAAGTACTCTCTGCCTGGCAGCTGCCTCTCTCTGTGCTGCAAACTGCCCACGGGATCTTGCTTAGAATTTATGTGGCAGCAAAAATCTTTGCTCACAGTTATTAAGTGTGAAGCTGGCAGCCTGTGTTTTGAGGCCAAAAGAAAGGCTATTTGCATCCTCTGAAAAGTTATGATTTGCAGTGTAACATCCCCGGGATGTTTTTGCTGCCCTGGTGGGCTCAGTGCTGGATCACTGGCCTGTCCATGCAGCAGAGCAAAGCAAGGAATGCGGCATTCTGCAGGAAAATCTTCTGTGCTTCCAGAGTAGCAAGGATCAGAACACACAGAGCTGGCCATTGGAGCAACTCTAGAGCTCTTTCTGGATTTTAGCACACTATAGAAACTGATAAATAAGTATCTTTATCCCGCTTTAACCCCTTTCACACAGCTTTCTGGAAGTGAGGAACAAGAGTACTCAATTTCCCAACATTAAAGGAATATTCACATCACCTGATTCCTCAAAAGAAACAAGATTCAGGTGTTACCTTCCACCCGCTCTCCCCTCAGGATTTTGAGCTCATGCGGCCAGTTTCCACAGTGCCTTCAGGAATAAAAGTTTCCCTAAATGTTTCCTGAGCAGAGATACCCAGGTCAAACGTGTGTTTCATGCACATGTCAGGGAAACCACACCAGATGGGTGTTGGCAGTGGGCCCTGGGCATCTCAGCTCCTTGCTGATGGTTGGGGCATGGCACGCTCTGCCCAGCAGCACCCACCTGCAGCACCCAGTGGCCTCCCCAGCCCCTCCAGCACAGTGAGGCTGGCAGAGAAGTCAGAAAGGTGCCCAGGCTTTGGATCAGGCTTTACAACCTCAGATAATCTCTCCCTTCATTTTAAGATGGGATTTTAAAACTACAGAGCAATGAAAAGCTTCGACTGGGGAGTGGGAAGAGAATCCTTTAATAAACATAAAGATCCTATTAAATGGTGGTATACACATAAACTGTGTTGTCGCTTGGCAGCATTGGGTGACAGGTCTCCCAGTTTGCCATGACTTTTGCAGTTGGCAGCCCTTCTATTTTTAATGACTTACCATTGGAGTCCTGTTATTGCAGGAGCCTTTTTCTCTATCTTTTTAATGCAAGCCAGAGTCTGGCTGCCATTTTTGCACAGGGAAACTATAAAAGGTGAAATAAGTACAGTGTAAGGTTTCTAAAGCTGGTCAGAAAATCCACAATATTTTTTAATTTCATTATTTTTTAATATTTGGAGGTAACTGCGGCTGCAAACGCAAGTCTCATAATGATGAATCAAAGGAGCAATTGGTTCATTCAGAGCACCAGAACAAACCAGGGAGTAGCACATCACTCAGAGCACCCTGCTGTAATGTAAAAATTTGTGCACTGGGTGAAGATAAGTGCTTAGGAGATGATCCAACATACCACACCGAAGGAACAAATGAGCTGAGGGTCTTCATTTCTCTCCAAGCACTACGATAAATCCATCATTTATCTACAGTTTCACTTGGAAGCTGAGAGTGTCCTGAAGTGGGTATCTCATTGCCGTGAAGTTGGAAGAGTCCACAGAAAGCAGCTCCCAGGGTGTCTTTGTGGAGGAAGGGGGTTAGTTAGCAGCATGTTGAACAGGGCTCATCCAGCTATCAGTGTGGGTAGGTGAGATGCATTTCTGTTGTGGAACTGTGCATTTTCCAGTTATTTCCCCCGTAACTATAACCTTTTCATGAGAAGTGTGAACCCGTTTAAACTAGGTACAGAAAGGGAAAAGAAGTTCTAGTGGTGTTGCCCTTTCTCAGAGCATTTTGCACATTTCCCAGTGTTCCTTTGGAGAGGTAGGGCTGTCTCCCAGTGCTGTGCCTCCTGCTATGCAGAGGGTGTGAAACTGAGGGGTCTTCAGGGTAGAAAATGTAGGCAGAAAAGATGTTGTTTTCCTTATGTTGTGCAGACTGACGCTGTCAGACTGACTTTTTGGTCAGAGTTGTAAACCAGGAGATCTTCCCTGCTTTCTGTGATTTCCTTGGCTGCTTGCAAAGACCCGTGAGCTGGAATGTCATCATCATCCCAGCATCCTCCCAAGGATATTTTAGGAGTGTCACATGGAGCACCAGCCCACAGTACTTACAGTGGCAGCAATTCAATCGTGTTTGGGTTTCAGCCAGAGTTTGTTGTCCTCCTTGGAAATGGTATTGATTATTGGAGCTCAGGAGCTAATTATGGCCGATATGATACTCACCACCTCACATCCCAGGGTGACGTGTGCCAGGGAGGCTGCTCTTCTTCAACTGGGGCTGCCAAATGGGCCAGTGAGGCTGTGGACAGACTCCATACCTTTTAAATCACCTGTGCTGTGAATAAGCAGTTACTCACGCCCTAAATGTTATTTGACATGTTGGCTGGGTTTGGTTTGCACAGGGACTGGCATTAGTTTGATACCTGTGCCAATGGAGAGCAGCCCCACGGCTTTTGGAGCCCACCAGCACTTGGTACCCAGTGTTGCATTGCCAGGGCAAATCATCCTGGACTGTCACAATGATCACATCTTGTTGAGGCTGGTGGTGGTCCATGCCAGAGACCATGGATGGAATGACAGCTTGAGTGTGGAAGCCTGCTCTTCCAGACTGTGGTAGCTGTCGTGTTGGGCAGCAAATGATGGTTACAGAGCCTGCAGGCAGCTGGTGCCTTCTGCTAGCAATTCTGCAAAGCCTTACACAGCAAAACCACAAAAATCTTAGGGCTTCATCCCAGTGAAAGGTCGCAAGGAAAACTCTGATTATCATAAACTAAGCCCACATCTCTCACCTTTTAGAGGTCTTTCTCGGCCAGAGTTGAGATATCCCCCGTGATCAGAAGTGGGAGTGACTGCACTCTGATAAACCAGTTGCAAGAGAATCTTGAGAGCCCAGCAGAGAGATTTCTGCCTGGTGGGAGGACAAGGGATGTGACAGTGCTGAAGCTCTGGGGGCCTGGAGCTCTGTTCTCTTGTGGGGAAAGTGGTGGCAGTGGTGAGTTGGTACTGAAACGTGGGCAATTCCTCATTTTGCTCTTTATTTATTACCTTGTTCTGCCTCTCTGAGTCTACGCTAACGTTACAACTGGTGTTTTCAGCTCGCTTTGGGTTTGCAGCATTCAACAGCTTCCTGGGCAAAGCACCATCCCACGTGGCTTATTTAACACTATTTAGATGGATTTGTTGAGCCTTCAGCCTGGGTTTGTTTCATTAAAATTTGGGCTGTACTTTTCCACCTGGCTGCCTAGTGGAAACGGTGTCCAAAATCGGTATTTCAATCACTTCCTATATATTTTTCCAAGTTAACTGAATCATGAGAAGCAGGTTACTTAAACAAATGCAGTGGCCCTTGTCACACTTCATAGGGCCTGTTAAACACATAAACCCAAAAATTATTAACACTTCTGAGTAATTACAAGTGCAGTGAGCAAATCAGCCTCCCTTCCCCCTGACGAGAGATTGATGAGGTCTTCTTGGGGCAGTTCATCCAGCACAGCTGCTGCTGGAGTGAAATGGGATAATGCCACTGTCCACTGTGAAATACTGCATCTTCCATCACATCCCTGGCCCAAAATTGTGTTGAAACTGGTACTTAGTGAACTGCAGTCCTTGTCACCTGTACAAAGCAGGAATATCATCTACTCTGTTTATAGAGAGGGAAATGAGTTGTGATCTCACTGCCAGCAGTGAGTCGTTAGTGGACTTGGGCACACCTGGGATGTGCCCACTGCAGGTGGGATCAGTTGGTGAGAACAGGACCCTGAAGCATATGTAGCTCAGTTGTTTTGAGCTCTAGCTTCTCCATGCCAGGTGATGCAGGAAGCTTGGGTTTGGAGGTGCTTTTCTGATGCAAAGGGCTGATGAGAAAAGGGTATTTTGCTGCAATAATTTGCTGCAAGTGACTTGCACTGGTCTCTCTGATGTGACATCCTGTTGATTAATGTACAAACTTATCCCTTCTCCCTGGTGTCTAGTTTTCATTCCATGTAAGCTCTGATTATTAAAAAAGAAACATTGGCTTATGAAGCTACACATCAAAATGCAGAAGCAGAAACCTCAGTGTCCCCACTGTTTGCAGTGTGTTTGCTCAGGGTTGTTTTCATGCCACACACAATTGAGGTTATTGAGGAGAGCAAAATGAATAGTGTTTGTTATTCAGTTCATTTTGGGTTTTCAATGCTGTCAGTGTCTCAGGGAAGTGGTGCCTGAGGATTCGGAGAGGGTGAGGTTAGGAATTTATTACACGGTGTCTGGGGCTGTACAGAAACAACTCCCAAAGGTCTCTGTGAAGGAGAAAGAAAGGATACTGCACGGAGGAGCCAGCAGTGTGTGGACATGGAGACATGCAATCCCTTGCCCACAGTGCCAGAGTGCTGACTGCAACAGCAGCAATGCTGGGGTTTATGCTTTCAGAATCCTGAGCTACATCTCATCTCTGAGCTAAGTGTATAGGCCTCCCCTGGGACATCTGCTGTGTCCTTGCTGCCTGGATCTGCATCTGAGATCATGTTCCTTATGCCAAGAGATTTAGCTGGGATTATGCATTTGTTAGTTTGGATCTGGATCTGACCTGTTTGTTTCTATAATTTGCCAAACAAAAATCTGAAGTCCAGAGAATCCTAGAGCAGTGTATGCCTTCATTCCAGAGTCTGCATCTGGTTTTCTGGGCTGTTAATACATTAAGAGTTTTTTAAAACAGTTAATAATTTGCATTAAATGGTTTAGCTGCAGATTTTTGACTACTTAACCACAACAGTTTAGAAGGAAGTGGAATGGGATTATTCTTAGTATTTTCCATTTCCAAAGTAATTTGCATTTACTTAGTTTGTGCTCACCTTGCAATCCCTAGTATATGTGTTACACCATCCATCCCTTGCAGAGCTGTGTGGCTCTTGTGCTCTAGAGATGGAGGCAGGAGCCCACAGATGCATTTGGTGACTGCTCTGCAGCTTCAAAGACTAGTGATAGTGCTCAGGCTGCTCTGTCAACCTCATCTCAGGTCCAGGAGTACAAAATTTGGGTTTAGATTTGAGTGGGAAAACAGAAGTGAAAGAGGCCAGAACAGCTTTAGTAATATGTTTGGAGAAATTGCATGATAAGTGATTTAAGTCGAACACCACTGTGCTGCTTTGAAAGTAAACCAGTGGGAGAATCCCTCTAGAATTAACTTGAGGGAGATTTCAGGTCAGAGTTAAAATTTAATAGAAAGATTACAATAAATGCAGTGATACACAGAAGACTGGCACAGAGTCAGAGTACAGCCTGGCACCCTGCTGGTCAGGGTCCTGATTGCAGTCCTGTCAGGGCGGGGTTGCAATCCTGTTGAAGTGATGGTTAGAATCAAAAGTGGTCCTTTGGAAGTTCTGGTCCTCTTCTGGATCCATCCAGTGGTGGTGGTGCTGGTGTCCCAAATCCCCAGACCTCGAGATTACATATGCTCAGGGTCAGGCGGGGAATGCTCAGTACCTCCCCCAGGGCGGGGACTTTCACAGTGGAATGATGTAATACTGTGAGTGTAGGATGTTTTTGAGAGTTCTTGATGGTTGAAGTTACAGCTCCTATTCTGGTGGTTCCCATTAGGGCCCAGTAGCAGAGATGACCCCTTCAGGGTGGGTGTGACTGTGCTGGTGTTCCCCAGAGGGGACTTATCACAGCTGAGTCATTGGTGTGAAGAAGAAGCAGCACTACCCTGCCTCGAAGGGTTTGCCTCTTCTCCCTTATCTCATTTAACACCCAGCTGGTAGCCTGAGGTGTCAGGTGTTCGCTGGGCAGCTCCTGCAAACAACCCATCACTAACAGCTGGCCAGGAATGATGGAGAGGGGAGTAGAATACACAGTTCGTTTACACCTGCAGTGGCACTCTGCTTTTGTAGCCAGGACAACCACAGGCTGTTTCCACTTGGGGAGGTCAGCAGAGCTGGTCACTGGTGTCCAAGTGAATCGCTGAGTCTCCTGCAATTCTCCGTGTTGTCCTTGACAATCTGTATGAATCCTGCCGTGGAAATTGATGCAATTAGTGCATGAAAGAGTGTCACAGTATGAGCCTGTGGAGCAGCATGGGAGGCCCAGGAGGCTGGCTGGATAAGGGGGCTCAACTCACTCCTTGCGCTGAGGTCTGTGCTAAGCCCGTACTGGCAGATAGTGGACCTGGCTGTCTCTGCCTCTAAAACANCTTGCGCTGAGTGGCAAGGAGTACTCCTTGTGTACTGGCAGATAGTGGATCTGGCTGTCTCTGCCTCTAAAACAAACCTCTGTCCTCCCCTTGTGTCTCTGCAGAGCTTCCTTCCTCGGAACACTTGAGCGTGGCCGATGCAACATGGCTTGCCCTCAACGTGGTGTCTGGTGGAGGTGGCTTCTCCAGCTCCCAGCCCATCGGAGTGACCAAAATTGCCAAGTCAGTCATAGCACCTCTAGCTGACCAAAACATCTCAGTGTTTATGCTCTCCACCTATCAGACGGACTTCATCCTGGTAAGAGGACATGAGGGGACCAGGCAGTTATTGCCACCAGATCAAAGTTCACTTGGGCAATTCTGGGAACAAGTTGTCTGGGGAGTGGCAGAAGCACCAGTCTGCTTTCCCCAGAGCTCTGTCCCTCGTAGTTAGGCCCTCTGATATCTCAGGAGCTTTTGCCATGGGATGACGCATTTGTTGTCATGGGTTGTCTGGTGTCTAATGAGAGTGCTGAGCCCACACTACAGTCTCTCCTGCAGTGGAGATACTGGTAGCACTTCCCACCATCACTCAGACACTGGTTTTCTGAAAGTTAGAGAAACAGAGTGTCTGCTCTCAGGTTGGCTGGTGATGGCCAAGAGACTCCACAGTTGTTCTGGATATAGACAGACTGTCTTTCTGTCTCACCCACATGTGTGTGCATGCACACAAGGCATAGCCTTATTTCCTGAGGAGACAAGACTGAGGAACAGGCAGTGCTGAGTCACTGAAGGAATGCTGGAAAAGAGGTGAAGCATCTCCTGCTTAGAAATCTCCACATTCTTTTTACAGTCGTAAAAGAACTCTGGTGTTAATGCTACTGATACTCACAGTGGTATCACCAAGGTTGTGTGAGATACACCTAGATGGGAACTATCCGCTGGCTCAAGCAGGAATCATGTGTCCACTTTGCTGTGCACTGAAAGTACGTGCCCTCCACTGCAGTGTTTTGTCATTTCTGCTGCACACCATCACCAGGTAATCCTGTTGTCGCCTTCAGGTGCGTGAGCGAGACCTGCCCTTCGTGATGCACACGCTGGCTGCCGAGTTCACCATCCTCAGAGTAGTGAATGGGGAGACAGTGGCTGCCGATGACTTTGGGATAACAAATGGATTTGTCAAACCAAAACTAGGTAAGGACCAGCACAGGCTCAGCTTGCCAGTGATTTGGTTTCTCTGGGTGGGGTGGTAGTCCCATTTGGGTGAATATTTATCCTGTTGTAAGATGATAATCTTACAAGCCTATCCCAGTACAACCAAGGATTTCAATAGGTTCTTAATTTTCTGAGCAGTGCTGGTAGGTTTGGCTGAATTTTGGCCTTTTAATGCTAGTTTCTCTAGAGGAGACATGCCTTTTGTAGGACAGAAGGCTAAAGTATAGTTCATTGCAGTTGCAAAAATAATGTTGTCTGTAGCCCATATTTCCAGGCTTCAACATTCCAAAGGAAAAAGGCTTCTCTAAAAGCTTGTTTTAAGTATTGCAGTGATGCACAGAGAAGATTGTTTTTCAACTTTCATACTTCAGTGCCAGTGAGGATCAAGGCCACAGTGAGCCTGGGGCTGTACAGAACCTTAGGATGTGTGCAGGCTAGAGGAACAAGCATCAAGCTAAAGGGCACAATCAGGAAAAGGAGCAACTTATATACATATGTTTACCTACAGACATGTGTGTAATTTTTTGCCCATAACCAGACAAAGCAGGGATCAGTTATTATGAAATGCCACTCAGTTTCATCACTCAAGAGCTAACAATCACCTTGTTTAAGAAAATTAGTCTTAAAGAAAAAAAAAGCATCAAGAAAGGGCACAGTGAAGCCCATGTTGATAATGCACAAGTGTGCAGTTTGCTGTGTTGCTCTGTTTGCTAGTTCCATGTCTAAATGCTGGCTGCTTCTCAGCCATTGCAGTGGCTGCAATGTGTTAGACAAACTGCTGTGTGGCAGCTGGTTTTTAATTTTTCAAGATATTATGGCAAAATAGGTCCCCAGAAATGAAGGAAAACAGGATGGACTGCCAACAACCACAGCTGGATAAATGCCTTCTTTAACCCTGCCTTTTAAATGATGGAAGCCTGTATTTTTTTTCCACTTTTCAGTTTCTCTTGGCACCTCCTTTAGCTTGCCCCTCATGTCATGTGGATGCACCCAGTGGCCTGAAAGCCCCGAGGAGCAGAGAGCTGGGCAGGGTATTCAGGGTAATACCCCCCCATACCTCAGGGACACCAGCACAGGCGCAGATTGTCCTCAGGCCCCTCATTCCCTGAGAGCCAACAGGCCTCACAAATACTGTCAGCTTTTCTGTGGCTGCTGCCAGTGCATGGGTGACACAGCTGATGGGACAGGAGCCTGCTGCAGATGTGGCTTCATAGTTGTCTGTGTCTGTGTGTGTCTCTTTCAGTTCAGAGGCCTGTCATCCATCCCCTTTCCAGTCCAAGTAATATGTTCTGCGTCACCAGCCTGGATCCAGATACCCTTCCCACTGTTGCTACACTCCTAATGGATGTCATGTTTTACTCCAATGGGTAGGTCCTGCAGGAGGGTGGGCTTCCAGGAGAGGTGTGCCCAGAGTCTGGAGGCACAGATTCCCACTGCTCCTCTGGGGTGCCCAGGGATCTGCTGTGGCCTTGTGCTGCTCCAGTGCTCTGCACTGAGATGTTCTCGTTTCACAGGCTCAAGAGAGTTGTCCTGACAGGTGGAAGCCAAACAGGTGATTGAGGGTGCCCAAAGACATCTGCTGGCTTTGGAAAACTGAGCCTTTTCAGAGTGAAGGTGACAGTAGCCATGTGGTCGGTGTGCTGTGTATCTGCACAGGGCCGCAGCGTGTATGGCTGGCTGGATTGCTGCCCCTTGGTGCCTGTGGCTCCTGGCCCACAGCCTCTTGTGAGGGGACCTTGAGGCAGAGATGGAGAGTTTTGTCAATTGTCTGAAAAAAAATAAAATCAGTATTTTATAAAATAAATAAAATCAGATATGGCAAGACTCAGTGTCACTTCCCTAAGTCAGTGTATGAACATTTCTGGTTTCACTGGCTATATCTGCTTTAAAATCCTTTTTTTGTGCTCTTCTAGCCACTGTTAATGTCATTCTCTTCTGTTTCTTCAGAGTAAAAGACTCAGTGGTGGGCAACGAAGACTCGGGACATATTCGCTTTTTCTCCTTTTCTCTCATTGAGGGTTACATCTCCCTGGTCATGGATGTCCAGACACAGCAGAGGTGAGCTTTGGTCTTAGCGTAACCTGGACCTTAAAAAAAAGGGGATGTTCTCAAAGGAGCAGGAAGCAGCTTAGACTCCTCCATGTTATTTATTTGGACCATCTTTGTGTGGGTGTCATGGGCTTGTACACTCTGACATTTTTGTGAGTAAAATCTGGCATTTTAGTTCTTAGGACAAATTTTGGACTTGTCTGTGCAACCCCTCAGTGAAATCACAAATCAATGTGATGTAAGGTTATCTCATTTTCAGAAAAGGAACACTGGAGCAAAGTGATTTTGGCATTTTTATTCTATTGTTCATTAGCTGTGCATTTAAGAGCAAAACCCAAAAGGAAAACCTGGTGTAGGTGTTTGAAGTTTTCCTGCTAAAGGCCAAAATCAGGGTGGGGATATCAGTGATGCAGTCCTCCTGCTTTGCTTTTACACATGGATGGGCTTGGTTCGGAGTCTCGTTGTGATGATAATGTCCTGGGTCATCCCTGTGCAGTGGGAGCCCATGACTTGTTCATCTAGCAAGGAGGGAGTCACCTGGTGAGAAAACTTCAGCCTTTGTGTGTGTCTGTGCTTCTGCAGCTCTGCAGCACAGGAGGCTCTGAGGTCTGGAGGCTACAGAGGATGCTGTATGCAGCAGTGCTTAGATTTGCTTTTGACATACAGTGCAGTTTGGGTTTGGTTCGTGGGGGCAAGTCCCTTGCCTCAGCGACTTGTTTTTCAAATTAATAAATTGCCCTCTTGAAAGTTTCTTTGACCTTACTGGAGTAAACCTTTGTCTTCCAGAGGAGCCAGAGGGCTGGAGCTTCAGCCTGGGCTGTGGGAAACCTGGGGGGCCAATTCTTCTCTCTCACAGGCTGCCTGCTTGACCTTGGGCAGGTCTCCTAGGCTCCAGTCTCCTTTCCCCTGCTAAGAAATAAACATCTCTGCAGTGGTTACCGTTCCCATTCCTGAGAACAGCTATGGGAACTTCCATCCCTGGTGTTTCCAAGTGCAGCTCAGATCAGACCGTCATAGTCTCAGTGTTTGTAAAGCTGGGGCACAGCCTGTTGCTTGGAAATTGTTCCCCATGCCTCTCTGGGTACCTGTGCCCACCTCCAGCAGCAGGTGCTGATTTGCCATAGGACACCTGGAGGGTCAGGCAGGTGCATCTGCCCCACCTGCCTTGAGTTCTCCCAGTTTGCCCGAGCTACTGCCCCGTTATAGTTGGCTTCAAACATCTCAAGGATGCAGGAGGAGCAGGTACCCCACAGGCAGAACCTGACACACTGCTGTGTTTTAATTGCTGCGTTTGGCGTTCCTTTTGTCTTACAGATTTCCTAATAATTTGTTGTTTACGAGTGCATCTGGTGAACTCTGGAAGATGGTGCGGATTGGTGGGCAGCCTCTTGGCTTTGGTGAGTAACATTTGGGGGATCAGCTGGTGTGCAGGCAGTCAGTCACCTCAGGGCCTTCAAGGGGTATGGAAAAATCTGTCTGGGGCTGATGCTTTTCAAGAGCCAGCAGCTTAACATGACTTTGTGAGCTGAGATTTTCAAACAGAAGTCAGACTCTATTAAGTTTGACTTCTGAATATACTCCTGAAAGTGCTGCATGCTCAACAGTTCCAGCTACGTTGCATTCATCTGCTGAACTTTGGAGGTGGCTACAGCTGGGGCTCTGGTTAAAGAGAAAAACTGGACAAAAAGGTGGCATGGAAGTGCATTGCAGATTACTGAAATCAGTGGCTGGAAAGCACTGTCATACTCCAGTGCAGTGCTTGGGTAATTCTGTGATTGTAGTAGACTTTTCATAGATTTGTAGCAGTCCAAGTGGAAGTCCTGTTCACAGAGGTGTTTCACATCCAGTCCTGCACGTGTTTTCTCTACTCAAAAGAATCTTGGTCCTAAGTAGCACAGAGCAAATGCCTAGTGTCTGCAGGAGTGTTCTTGTTGTTTCTATGTCCCCTGCAATTTTAAAGGTCTGATCTGAATACTGCAACAAAGGCCTGATCTTCAGGAAATGTGATGGCTCCTTCCTGTGGGCTCTGAACCAGTTACAAAATACAAGCTTCAAGAACATTTCTGAAGAATGTTGGGCCGATTTTTATATTTAATTGCAACTTCTACACCAGACCACCAAAAGTAGCAAGAAGGAAATTCTCATGTACCTTCTCTTTACGTATCTTAGAGGCAAATACGTAGAAATGGCATGGTATGTCATTGATGGCACATCAGGACATTGACCAGGCCCCTAAGTATTTGATGTTTAAATATGATAATTTAAATCAAGTTGAAATGTTGAATTTGGATCAGTGAAACTCCAGGTTTCATCTGAAAACAATGTACCACTGATCTGCAACAAATAAGACAGATGAACCATTTAAATTTCATTTAAAGCCCAGAAAGCCAACCAAATAGCCCAGTGGCCAATTGAATCCCGGGCTGCACCCAAAGGAGCATGGTCAGCAGGTTGAAGGAGGTGATTCTGCATCTCTACTCTGCTCTTGTGAGAGCCCAGCTGGAGTCCTGCACACAGTTCTGGTATCCCAAACATAAGAAGGACATGGATGTGTTGGAGCAAGTCCAGGGGAGGCCAGGAAGTTGATCAGAGGGCTGGAGCACCTCCCCTGTGGAGACAGGCTGAGAGAGCTGGGGCTGTTCAGCCTGGAGAAGAGAAGGTTGTGTGGAGACCTCACAGCACCTTCCGGGGTCTGAAGGGGCTCCAGGAAAGCCAGAGAGAGACTTTGCATCAGGAACTGTAGGGACAGGACGAGGGGGAATGGGTACAAATGGAAAGAGGGGAAATTTAGCTCAGATATCAGGAAGAAATTTTTCCCTGTGAGGGTGGTGAGACTCTGGCAAAGGTTGCCCAGGGAGGCTGTGGATGTCCCAACCCTGGCAGTGTTCAAAAGCAGGTTGGATAAGGCTTTGAGCAGCCTGCTCTAGTGGGAGGTGTCCCTGCCCGTGGCATGGGGGTTGAGACTAGAGGACCTTTAAGGTCCTTTCCAACCCCTTAAGATTCTATGATGATTCTGTGGTGAAATTGGTGTGAAATCCTATTTCAGGGGCTGTGGTGGGCTGCAGCTTAGGAACCGTGTGTCCAGGCTGACTAATGGGTCAGCACCTCCTCTTTCAGAGATGCAGGGCCAAGTGTTCAATAACAGAAAAATGGGTGTTAAAGATATATGGGGCTGGGTTTGGTGCTTTCTTCTTGAACATCATTCAGTGCTTTTCTTTGGAGCTCTCTAAATCATTCCAGTTCTAATGGTTTTGTGCCTTTGGAGAATGTGCATTTCTCTGTAGCAAAAAGAAGGTAATAAAACTAAATGTGCAATGTACTGCTGTGACCCAAAATCTTGATTCTGTGAGAAAGGATACATTTTATTACAGAAATTCCTTCTGATTGGAATTTGTGAAGACAAACTTCTCCTTATGTAGGCATGGAGCTGGGGAGCCCTGCGACTTTTGCAAGCTCCTCCAGACAATGTTTGATTTTTCATCTCCCCACAGATGAATGTGGAATTGTCGCTCAGATTTCTGAGCCTTTGGCCGCAGCCGACATCCCAGCCTACTACATCAGTACTTTTAAGTTTGATCACGCATTGGTGAGTATGAATACAGCTTCATTGGAGTAGGGGAGATCTTTTCCCTGGAAGAAAACTCCTGATGAGAATGTCACTTCTCATCTGGATAGCTTGTTGGAGTGTCTTTGCTCCAGTGCAGCCCAGCAAACTCCTGTCTGCAGCCTCCTGGCTGTCACTGCCCTGGCTCAGAGGCTCCTGAACCCAGCCCAGCCCTACCCAAAGCAAAGCTGTGTCAGTGAGTGTTGTTCTCAAAAAAGGCTGCTCTCAGTCCTTAAAGGCCTGCAGTGATGGAGACTTCACAACCTCCCTGAGCAGCCTCTTCCACTGCATCTGTATCTTTTATTAGAAACAGCCACAAACCCCTTCAGTTTGCTTCCAAAACCAGTTGCAGGCTCCAGACTCTCAGGACTGTGCTGTGACAACCCACCCTTAAGGGGAAGGTGCTTCCTCAGATGCTTCCTTCCCCTTAAGGGCGGCTCATGGCAGGTGCCTCTGTGTGTAGGGAACGTTTTGGACAGCCAACCACCAGCAGATCCCTGTCTTCATCTCTTGGTGCCTGCATTGTCCTAACCTTTGCTTTCTGAGACCCATCTATTAGCTCTGCTGTCCCTGCATCTTCCTGGTTTTTGATAAACAAGCAATAATTGCCAGCCCAGCAGGGGAAGGCGATCTTGAAGCAGATGAGCTTGTTCCCATGTTTGTCCTCATGAGTGCCCATAAGCAGTTGCAGCACAGCCATCAGCATGAGGGTCTTGCCATCCTTGGAGAGTTCTCTTTGTTTTTTATACTGATGGATATTTTACTTTCCAGGCCTAGCTTTGCTCTTCCTCTGTGAAGAGGACACCCTCAAAAATGAGGAATTCCCCTAGAAAAGGAAAATTGCTATGCCTGTAGCCACAAACAGGATGGCATTTGTCTTGGAACCCATTTCCCCAGTCCTGAAAGAGGGAGTCAGCTGCTTTATACTATTCATTTTTTTTCTTAAATGTGCCCTTTATTGCATTATACTTCTCTTTCCATCACTTGCAAATCCCCTGTTCAGGTCCTACCTTTGACCTGTAAAAGCTCCAGTGAGATCAAAGCAGATTTGGGGGTTTTTTAATTACTTTGGTTTTTCACAGTTGGTGTGAACCATTCGCAGCTGATAGGTCATGTGTGTAAAGAGTAAAAGTAAGTATTATTTCAGATAGCAAAGGTCAAAGTGTTATGTATGTTTGTCTTATTTTTTTGAATGTTGATTGTGCTGATAAGCTAATAAAACACCCTTTAAAAGTCAGTACTGTTAGCTTTGCCTCACGTTTCTGCCCATTGTGTGGCCCCAGGTATGCACTTTTTGTGCAGAGCACAAGGTGCAGACTGCTTCTATATGCTCAGCCATATCTGGAGAGCCCAGCCCTGTCAGTTAAAATAGATATTTAGTTGAAAACTTATGCCATACAATTGCAATGACTCTGCAGGCAGCTCCACCTTCTAAGAGTGCCTCATGCTGCTGCCTGCAGGCCCTGCAGCTCCTGCCTCCGAGAAGCTGGCAGGGTGTTATGGGGGCCATGCAGACCTGCAGGTCTTCCTTACTTAAAGAAGTATTTTAGTGTTTTTCTTTGCTACTTGCTGTTTTCTTTATGTATGGTTTTAAAAGCCTTTTCACCTGGACAGTGCTGTTCTAGTTGTCAAAACCTTCCATCCTTTGGAAGGTGCATTTCAAGCCCTGTTTTGCCTCACTTTGCTCTGGATGTGCTGGCTGGGCTGGATGGTTGTTGGCTCTAGGGTGGTTTTGCTGGCCAAGACCCTGACCTAGATTTTGTCATATTTTCCCTAACCTTGCTACCCAGATACCTTGGCTTACAGTGACATTTCTCAAGGTCTAAGTGTGTCTTGAACCCTTTCTCTAAATTCTCCCTTTCTTTAATTAAGGAAGCTCAGTACCTGTTGTCAACAATTTAGAGCACTCTATAAAAGCTTGTTGTTCCCTTTGATCTGATCATTTTTCTCCTGTGCATCTTCAGGTGGGTCTTGTTGCTTAATTTTTATTTGACCTGGGTGTTAATACTCCAGTCTTCCTGCCATGCTGTAGCTGTAGCTGTTTGCCCTGGTAATCAGGACGTGCTTGAGACGAAATCCCTTTGGGAGACAATGTTGAGATGGGAACCTCGAGGTCTCTGGCATGTCCCCTGGGTGATGTGAGGTCAGGCTGGAGAGAGCCTCAGCTACCAGCTCCCTCTAGAGAGAGCAGGGAGAAGAGCTGCCTTTTCAGGTACTCTGCTCCTGCTGCCTCATGTTCACAGGTGTCTTGCTCTCCTTCACCAGCATTTTGCTTCTGAAGAGGCTGGAGCTGTGTCTGGGATGTAATTTGGAGCTTTGCTTCTTCCTTCATGGTCAGTGCTTTGATCTGCACACTCCCTGAGAAGTGAGCACAGGGCCCCAGCTGCCTTGGGACAGGGGTCACTTCCAAGGGGCAGGGACGGGGAGGGCAAGGTGGCAAACCAGGATGGGTCCTACAAAGCAAAATTCTTTGCACATCTGTCCCTGCCAAAACATTTCTGGGGTGATTGATACCATTTCTGTGCCATTAAGGGGGTCGGGCATTTTGCACAGAATGAAGGACCCACTGTGTTTCGTGCAGGAGCTGGGTCTGTGCAGGTCAAAGCCAGCTGGCCAGAGCTTCCTCCTGCTTCTGTCCAGTGCTGACGGAGCATACAGAGGGACCCAGACCACTGAGCATCGCTAGGGCTGACTAGAGGAGAGTGGCTTAAAAAACTGACTCCTGTGCCTTTTCTCATTATGTTTTGTAGAGGAAAAGAGTCAAACAGCTTCTTCCACTGCAGTGTTTGCTGTACTGGGAAAAATTATGAAGGGGAGGCAGTGGAGAGTCCTGTCTCAAAGTCCTGTTCCCTGTGGTAGATGTGTCCTCAGGTTTTCCTTCTAAACCAGAAGAGTTTGCTGTATGCTTGTTTTATTTTCTTCTTTTCCAAAGGACTTTTGTTCACACATCGTCAGAGTTGACTGCTATTATTCCATCTTCCTATTGGAAAACTGAACATTTTTCTTGTTATTTCTCATGGGGTTTTTTATCAGTTTTGTTAAAAGCCTTGCAGAAAGACACAGTCTGGTTGTATTTCCACTGTCTGAGCTCTTGAGAGTGTCCAGTGAATTCCTGGCCTTAAACACCTTGTAAAGGAGACAGTTCCCTCTTCAATTTACTTGACATAAATTATTTTGGCTTCTTGCAGCAACTTACAGCTAATTTATTTTTCCCTCAGTCCTCTTTCCACTTTTCAAGAGCTGCCTGTTCCCTGAACAGTGTCTTGGAGTTTATGTAGTGGTCAGACACACTTCTTCTGTCAGATGTAACTTTACTTGTGATGTTCTTTTCTACCAATGACAGTCGCTCTCAGGTCTTTTGCATCTTCTGTTACAAGAGGTTTTTCTTGCAGCAAGTATGAAAAGACACCTACTAATAACACAGACTTCTATGGTTAAGTCTTTTCTCACAAGCCTGGATAAGAAAGCACAGATGCACCACAAGCAGACTGGTGGCTCTCTTCCTCTTTTGATGGGCGTGTTCTCCTGTCACCCACCATGGTCTTCCCATCCACTCTTAGACATCCCAAACCTGCAGGGTGCCCCTGAGAGCCTCATGGAGCCCTCGGGCTGCAACATAAATCCATCAGCACAGGCACTATGCATGAGTGAGCTCCTGGCATACAAGTGCTTCACCAGCAAAAGGGAGGGAAAGGAGGGGAGAGGAAGAGGAGAGAGAAACCCCAAAATAGTTGCCTGCCCACCAGCACCCACCATACAGCAGCAAAGCACCTGGATCTCACTTACAGTGTTTGCTCTGGGGGCACCATGGGTGAACAGGGGTGTCCTTGTACACAGAGCCCTTTCTCAGTGGAGTTCAGGTGTCAGCAAAAAACAGCAAAGTATCTGCCTCCTTGGGACTGGTCTGGCTTTGTCTCCTGCCTCTCCTCCTTGTCATCCCTTTTGCTGGAACATGACCTTTCTTTTTGTTTTCTTGCAGGTACCTGAAGAAAATATAAATGGTGTGGTCAATGCACTCCAAGTCAGTCAAGCTGAAAAGCATTAGAAATCTTCTGAGCTGGTTCCAGATGCTTTTTATTATTATAATAATTATTATAATTATTATTATTATTATTATTATTTCTTTTTCTCACAGTATTTCTTGAAAAATCTGATTACAGAGAGTGACATGAAAAGAGACTGTGGAAAGCTGAGCAGAAACAGCTCCAATAAGCCTTTGTTTTAATTATTATTATTGTTATTGTTATTTTATTAAATTTATGAATGAGAGGCAGGAGGAAAGGGAGTTCATATGGTTTCCTGATATTCAGCTCCGAGGTGAAGTGTACCCTGGCTGTGCTCTCAGAGTGGCAGGGGGNGCACGCCGCGGGAGCAGTGGGATGGGCCAGGAGCAAACGGACAGGCCGCTGGCTCCGAGAGGCCACAAAACCAGAAACAAAGTGAAATATGGAATTAAACAGAAAAAAAGTCGCATAGTGACAGGCCACTGGCTCAGAGAGCCCACAAAACCAGAAACAAAGTGAAATATGGAATTAAACAGAAAAAAAGTCGCATAGTGCTGGCTCGTCTCATCGCATCAGACTTCCTGAGGACTGCCCTTCGTTGCCCGTGTTGAGATAGGATGCAAAGGGTTCTGTTTCCCCTGACAGACCAGTTTGGTGTTGGGAAAAGGGAGAATATCCAGTTGTTTGACGCTTCCCCTTTTTCTTTCTCCCTGCAGTAAAAGCCTGGCTGCTCTGAGAAAGCCTGGGCAGGGGGGGCTCAGCTCTGGCCAGCTCCTGGCAGGTGGTGTCACCCAGACTTGTGTCTGCACTGAAACTTGGCTGGTTTTGGTCAATATTTTCCAGTCACTCTCTCACTGCTCCCAGTATTCTCCTATCATGTCCCCTTGCTCCAGGGCAGCTGTTGTCCCCTCACCCCACATCAGAGCCTTCCCCCAGCCCTTGTGTCCCAGGGCCAGCAAGAGGCCTCTTTTCTCCTGTCCCCTCAGGCTTTTTCCCATCCACTGTGCACGCATGGGGAAATAAAGGACTGCCCAGGGTCCCTGGGCAGGGTAGCTGCACCTTGGCCAAGAGCCACAGCAAGCTGTCCCTGCCAGGGCCAAGAGGGTGCCTGAGTCTTGCAGGCACCCTCCTGTGGTTTTTCATGAGCTCCTCCATCCCACAGGTGGAAATTGCTGCTGATTGGGAAAAGCAAAGCAGTGCTGAAAATGCATAAAACCTGCCAGCATCTGGTCCTGTCACAGGAAGATGATGGGGCTTTTCCCATGGGGCAGCAGTAGTGTGTTTGCTTCTGGCTTGTACCCCAGCTGAGGGCCAGCAGGAGCCGGGCATCAAGGCCCATAATGGCACCTGTGTCCAGGGTGTGCCCATGGCTGCTGCCAGCACCGTGGAGGACAGCAGGGACCGGTGCCAGGAGAGGAGTGTTTCCCCAGACAGGGGTGCCAGCAGTCTGCCCCACGAGTGACCATGCAGCGAGGGGTGGTGAAAGGAGAAGCTGCCTGCAGAGGACCTTGCTTTTGTGATTAGCAGCCCCAGTATATCTTGTGTTTCTTGACTTCTTCCACTTCAGCCTTGACATAAAGAAATTGCGGATCTTGCCATCTTCCTGAGGACTTTCCAGCCATGCTTCAGAGACAGCCTCTAGCAGGATTTTCCTGAGGTTGTGCCATACACAGCTGTGAGCTGGGGTTTTGCATTAATCTGGAGGCAGTAAGCAAGCACCTGGGATCATGCCACGGGCATGGTTTGTACCGGTGTGTAGGACACACACACGGACCAGTTTGCTGATTAGTTCTGCATTCGCAGTTCTGGAGGGCCAAGCAGTTATGGCTTCTGATGCTGCTGGATTCAAACATTGAGTTTCAAATCTGATTTTTCACCAGTGGGATGCTGTGTGGCATCTAGACAAGGAGTCGGAGCATCCATGGGAAAAATCATGGATGACTTTCCTTGGTTGGCCTTACTGGAGCTAAAGCATCCCTGCTGAGGAACACTGAGGCACATGTTCAGTGCTTTATCAAGCAGGATGTTCTGCTGTTCCTTTACATGGGTTTTCAGAATTGTCCCGTGATATGTTTATATTCACTCCAGATTTCTGGACTAATCGTTCTACATGTGGCACTGTGCATCCCTGGATGCTTGGAAAGGTGCTTTGGTCTCCTGCCCCAAGGACACAGGCACATGGTGCAGTGTTGAAAACACTCGGAGATGTTTGCTGTGACTCTGCCCAGTGCTGTGGGCACTGAGCTGGGCTGGGCTGGGCAGCAGGGCCAGCAGTTTTCACCCCATATTGTCAGAGGGTCACTGCTTGGGATGGCAGATTGGTGGCATGGCGGGGGCTGGCAGGGCCCTGAGTTGCTGTACAGGTACTGAGTTGCTGTACAGGTACTGAGTTGCTGTACAGGTACTGAGTTGCCAGCCAGGGGTTCTGGCTGGGTTGGCTGAGTTGAGCCTGAGCTTTCGTGTTGTGCGTGGATGGTGCCACCATGGCAGAGTCACCAGCACGGGGTCTTCCTTTTACTCTGGGGTTTTGTCAACCTTTGGGAAATTCTAGTTTTGGCATCAGACAGTACCGTGTGTTGCTCTGCACATGCCAGTGCTGCTTCCAAAGGTCTGCGACATGGATAGGAAGGAATTAACTTGAAACAAGCAACAACTTTACTGAGCCTTATATGAAAGCAAAAAAAATACTGGTTTTAATTTTCTAACATTGCACTCAGGCTATTTTAGAGGCTGATTTTTTTAATTTAAATTTTTTTCCTGAGGGAGTCAGCCTTACATTTGTGAAATCTGTAGAAGGCTTTGTTGTATTTCAAACTTCCCAAAGGAAGGTTGATGTCACAACATGGGAAAGTTGGCTTGAAAAATTGACAGGATGTAAAATGCCACTGAGGGACTCTAACACTGCCACCATCCTTGGCTTCACCTTTTTATTTCCTTTTGTCATTTTGTCCTGACATCCAAGGAGATTGTTTCAGACAACCTGATGCTTTCCCTTTAGTGTTCCCTTCTTGTTTTTGCTGGTGGGAACTGAGATACTCCAAGTGTGGCCAGGATTGGTAGAACCTTGTCCCTGCACCCAGCCTGAAGTCAGGATCAGTGCAAGCTTGCACAGCACTGCTGCTTGTGAGCACTGCAGGAAGGGGTCTGTAGGGGCTGTGTTAAAAATTTTTGTAGTCATAATAATACCACCACAGTATTAACACCACAGTGCTTACTGAACCCAAAGTAGGGGGCTCTTAAAGCTGCTCCACAGCTCCCACTCTCTCGGCACCCAGCCTTTGGGGTGGGAAAAAAATTGAAGTATTTTCCTTTTTTTAAATGCCTTATGATAATATATCTGAGCATCGCTGACATTATGCTGTTCAGTACTGTGGGGATAAAGGAGGAGCATGGCTCAGTGGGACACCCTTGGGCTGGGTGCCTGGATTACCTGGCAGCTGCCAGTGCTGCCTTCAGCGTCCCTGCTCAGCTCTCTGGGCAGCTCCAGCTGGCCATGGCTGCTGCTCACGAGGGATTGCCCCATGCTGCAGGCTGCTCACCGTGCCCTCTCGCCTCTCGTTGCACAAAAATTCACCAAACAGCAAAGTGCAGAAGTGTTTCCAGCCCTGCAGAAAGGGGCAGGCAGGGGAGGAGAGCATGGCCCTCACACACCCTCTGTCTTTCTCCAACCTTTCCAAGTTGTGTGTATTATTAAATAGGGCTTTGCCTTTTTCCCTCAACCCAATTAGAATTTGACTACAAATTCCTTTCTACTGAGCAAGTGTGTGCATATGTTCACCTTAATGTGTAGTGTTTCCATTGAAATCCCTCGTGTGTCTCTGCTGCACCCCTGTGAGTACCCGTGTTTGTGTCTGTACATGGCGTGGGCACTCAAGCAGTGCAGGTTCACAGACATCCCCAGTGTGAGTGTGTGTGTGCTCTGGGCACACATTCTGTGTGTATCTGTGGAGTGAGTACTGTACACACGTTCATTCACCACGTATTTTTAATTCAAGTAATGGAAAATATGAATATTAGTTCCACTCTTGCTTTTTCTCTGCACATGTTCAGTGAGGAGCAGCAGTGGAGCCTGACCTGGAGCAAAGCTGGGGCTCCTCTGCTTGCTGGGAGCAGCATTGGATTTCCATCCCTGCTTCAGAAAATTCTGTTCCTCTCTAGTTTGGTGCCTCAAGCACAGAGACTGTAGGAAATTGACTCCTTTTTCTTTCTGTATGTTTTAGTTGCTGCCCTAAATTGCCTCAGCCTGTAAGTAGGGCTGGTCTGTTTGCACAGTGCCTGCCCAGGCCCTGGCTGGGGGTTTCCAGTGGGGCTTCCAGCTCCTGCAGGCTCCCTGCAGCCAGGGCTTCTGGGCTGGGCACCAGCATTCCCTCTGAGCTGGTTCCTGGGGGCCTTCCCCAGCATCTCTGCACGAGGCTGGGGCCGGTGCAAGATTTCCTGGTGGATGTGCCTGCCCAGGGCTCAGCAGGCAGCCCATGGCTAGTGCAGGGCTCTGGTATTTGTTAGGGAATTCACATTTGTTGGCCCGTGAGGAGCTGAAATAGGTGGCTTATTTTTAAAAAGACGGAAATGTTGGAGGGTCTTTTCCTGTTAAAAGCAGAAGAGGCTGCTTGAACCCAGTCACTGGAAGTGCGTTGCCACTGGAGATTTCTGCTGCCAGCAGGTGCTGTGAGGGTCCATGTAGGGAAACATCCCGTTTTCCTGTTTCAGTTACACTTCACCAAAGGAAGCGAGGGGGTTGCTGCCTTGCCACTGACCTTTTGGCACTTTGAGGTTGTTGATTTTTCAGGCTGCCCCCCAAATGCACCCTTGCACAAGTTTGCACAGCCTTCAGTTTCTTTCTGGGCGTGGAAGTGGGTTTGGAGTTTCTGCAGTGCCGTGCTTTAGATGGTGTGTATCAGCCTCTCTCATGGGGAGGCCTTAGTGGAGGTATTTGGTTTTGCTGGAGCACAGAGATGGTGGCACCTGCAGTGGGTAACATAAGTATTAAGACTCACTTAATGACAATGCCATTTATAAAGCATACTCATCATACAAATATTATACTGCTGCTTCGAAGTGTGTTTTAAACTCCAGTCTCTCTGTTACCATTCCCAGGGCACAGGCAGGGAATGCTGCTGGTCAGAGATGAATCAATCCTGCTCCCTCACAAAAACCTTGTTGGTGTCAGGTCCCGCTGTGGGGTAGCACATGACTCTGAGCAGGGATTTACTTTGCAAGACTTGCCATGCAGAGTTGGGTGTGGGGACTTCTAGGACTGACACTTGAAGGATTGCTGGGAGGTCCTGATTGCTTTCACCAATCAAAGCATCCAAGAGAAGTGTATCAGGTTTTATTTCTCTGAAGCATGATGTTTTGTCCTGCTGGCACTGGGAGGAAATTAGACAGTGAGGCGTAAGGGAGGGTGTGGCAGAGGAGGTTGCTCAGGCTCCAGCATAGCTCCCTGAGCACCCAGTTGTTTCCCTGGTGCTCTTGATGCTCTCTGGCATGTGTAGACCCTTGAGAGGCGAGGCCAGGCAGGGAGCAGCTCTGCTCAGAGCTCGGCCACTGCACTGCGTTTGCAAGATTTGCTGTCCTGAGGCATGAGCTCCTGACACATTCCCCCACCAGCTGCCTCACAGTGTGTCTGTGAGGCGAGGGTTTAGTAGTGTGACTCCTGACATTCCGTGAAGGTTGGGAAGCTGTCTGGGACATTAAAGGCTGAATTGCGTGTGCTTGATCAGAGCCTGGCTCTGAGAAGCAGTTTCCCATCTTTTTTCAGCTCTGCTATACAAAGCTTGAATTTTTTTTCTTACAAAGGGGGCCCCTCCCTGGTGTGAGCTGATGTTGCCTTGACTGCCTGGCTGCAGAAGGGCCAGGGCTCCAGGCCGTGCTGACCTGCAGCAGCCGTGGGGTCAGCCCAGGCTCCTCTATTCCAGAAGGCATCTGGGTCTTGGCATTGTCCCACACATCCATGCTGTGGCAGAGCAGGGTCTGCAGAGATCCCTCTTAGTGACAGGCATGGGAAAGGTAGGGGAAAAGCAGGGATAGGTGGAGTGCTGAGTGATGCAAAAGAATTAATGTGTTCTTTTTTAGTTGTGCACATAGGAATATATCAAAGTTTTGCTTGTTGTTGTGAACACCAAAGCATTTTCATTCTTCTTTTTGATTCAAACAGATCACCCCTCCCTGCCCAGCCTCCATGCTCAGCCCAGTATCCCAGGGGATGCATTTGTCCCAGTCACACCATCCCAGCAAGGGTGGGTAGCATGACCCCTCCAAACCCCCAGTACTTAGGAAATCTTTTGATGCTCGGCCTCTCCACTGGGGAAGGCCCCCAAGAATCACCACATGTTTTGATGTAATGGTGGTGTCAGGTACTGTGGCCAGAGGGGTTAATCCCATCCTTGTGGTTTTCGCCATCCATACACCCACACAACTGTTCAAGAGCACCAGGTCATCCAAACTCCTTAATTGAAAGGTCAGCAACTTGAGCAGGAGGTGCTGGGTCCTGCGTTGGCACAGTCAGTGTTCACTGAGTGCAGGTGTTCCCGTCAGCACTGGATAATTGGTATTTTCTGATAATGACAAGGGAGAAATTCTTTGTCTGGCCTCAGGCTGAGCATTGCTGCTAAATCCTGAGAGAAGGGGTCCGCCAGCAGCATTCAGTTATGGCCAAGAAGTCATTTCCTGATGAGGATTTCTTCTCTCTCAGTTACTTTGACTGTTGTGAACATCTTCAGTAAGCAGCTTAAGGCATACAACTTACCTGTTCCAGTCCTGTCTGCAAACATTGCATTGGATTTAACTTTTATATCAGCAGGAGAGAAAAACCCAGTAATCCTTTGCCAAATAGTATTTACATGTTGTAGCATGCGCTGGGGTGTGTTAGCACTGGCTGAAATGTGCAAACCTGCCTCCAGATTTCCATACCCTCTCCCCATGAGCGCATCTGTCTGTCTTGTCTGTACCCTGCCATATGTCAGGGGCCAGCAATATCCCTGAGGCATCCTGGCAGCACTGAACCGGTACGGAAGCAGTCTGCGCATCCTCAGCAGGGCTGTGGGGCCTTCCCGGGGCACCTGGAAGGGAAAACTGTGAAGATAATCTTGAGTTACTCTGCTCTCCTTGGCCTCCTTCTTTATTTAATCCTCGTGAAGCACAGCTGGGTTGAACTACCAGCTTCAGTTAGCAAAGGTGAAGGAAAGAACGGGGTTCTGCAGCGTGAGACGTGCACTGGAGGCTGATCAGCAAATCCTGGCTGCAGCAGTAATAGCCTCTGCAGACACTGTGGTGAGCACAGAGCAATGCACAGCCCCTGTTACATGGAGGGGAAATGGATGAAGTATGTATCAAAGTAAATTCTCATTTTGGGATATGAATTTTAGGGTTCTTTACCTCTTTGCCACATATATAAGATCAGATCCTTTCTTGGTCTCTCTAGGCAGCACTGGTCATTTCAGGTTCAAAGCCTGGGAATGAATGTTGCCTTGTTATTGCAGATCACATGGAATAGCTTCCCCCTGCTCTGTCATTCTCTTGCAGCCATGACCTGTGCTTCTGCACGCCCCGAGTTTGCGGAGGGCCCGGCCACAGGGGAGCACAAACCCCTGGCATCCCCTCCCCGCTGAGAGCGTGTCAGTTTTGCAGCCAAGGTGCAAGGAGTGGCAGAGGGAAGGCAGCCACACACCTCCTCCCCTGCCTGCACAGCCCCAGTATGGCCACGGCCAGCCCCTCTCAGCACCGGCCCAGCTGCGCAGAGCAGGAGAGTTGTAAAACAGCTGGTTAATGCCCTGGGCTCCCTCGGGGTTTTGTTTTCATCCATTTTTAGCTTTCTGCAAAATTCTGTAAATGAAGTGTGGGTGGATTTTGGAGCAGACATGGACAGACATGCCCATCAGGCATCTGGCAGGATTGAAATTTTGAATTATGTGTGAGAGCAGAGCTCTGTCCAGCTCTGTCCTCTGCCTGTACAATAGGAGAGCTGGCCAGGTGCCATGTCCCTCTCCAGGCAGACCCAGTGGTTTTACTGGGGTCCTCCCAACCCTAAAAGATTATGCCAAAAATAGGGCTCCTTTCATCCTTCATTTGGCAGGGGGGGCTGGTTGCTTCTTCCCTCCTTGTGTGGCTGTGGCAGGGGCAGTGTCTGTTGCACAGCACCTTTGGGAAGATGCCATAGGAGGCTGCTGTTGAGAGTCCCCCTGCTCTGGCTGGCTTTCTGCTTCTATTTCAGTGTCCTGAGGATTTAAACCAGCTTTCTGCAGTTAGAGTAATAAGCTTCTTTTTTTATTCCCAAAGGATTCCTACTTGCTGTTTTGTAACTTGAGAAACATTTTACAGGTCCCTGATTTCCTGGTCCTTGAGGGAATGCTGCTTGAAGCACCCACTTGCCATGTTGGCTGCTGTAAGCATTACTGCTCCTTTGGGCCCCCAGAGAGGCGTTCAGCCCCATTTGCCTGCTGCAACACTGAAGCAGCCCCAGGCTCAGGCTGGCAGGATGCTGCTCTGCACCAGGTCACAGGGGAGACAGCCCTGGGAAACAGAGCACCCTCATCCTCTGTGTCCTTGCTGCCTGCACACAGTCATTCCCATCAGCTGGAAGGGAATGCAAAGAGAATTTCCCATCTGCTGAAGAAAAGCAAGTGTCTCCTCCGTGGATTTGTGGTCAGTGGCAAAAGCAGAAGAGTGTTTGCCACGTGAGACACTGAAGGAAGGAGCCAGGGGTTCCCATATGTAGAGCAAAGGGAAAAAATCGGCAGCCTTTGTTGTAGCTGTTTATTGCAATTATTTCTAATGCCAGCCGTGGAATGGGGTTGAATTTTTGAGATCACAGAAATTATCTAAAGAGCTGGTGGAGCTGTTAAAGCTGTGGGAGCTGCAGACCTGGCAGTGCTGCCTCCAGGCAGGACCCTCCCCACCACGGCTCAGCCCTGGGGCATGGGATGTTCCCCTGCAGCAGTAAGTGTGGACAGGCTACTGAACCAGGCCTGCTCTTGAAGAAATCCCCAAGTTTTAATGTTTTCTTCCTGGGAGCAAACCTCTGTTTTCCTTAGCATTGTGTGTTAGCGGGTTGGTGCTGATGCTGCAGGTTCAGACTACAAAGGTGGCTCTGCAGGAGGAGGAGCACCCCGTTTCTCCTTCAACCATTAGGAACTGTCTGGTCCAGCTCGGTGACCTCAGCCATTTTTTTAAAGATCTATCATAGAATTAAAAATGAGTCATGCCCTCACTCTCCCCCAAACCCACCGACCGGGGTACCTGCCAGTCCCATGTCTCAGTGCTTACTTCCTCCAGGTTTTTATTTGTTCTCCAGTTGGGAACTGCTCCAGTGATACCGTGGCAGAACATCAACGTCCCCGAGCAGTCTTCTCTAGGTGCTTCTGGCTGTGCTGGATCCAGGGCTGCCCTCACTGCTCACCCAAAATCCTCCTGCAGCTGCCGCTAAAAATAATCCTACCAATTCACTGGCTGTTGATAGTAGGAGTGTGAGAACTGCATCCAAGTGCCATTAGAGCCCAGTTTAATGCCTGGAAATGCACAGGGTAGTGACTCTACCCTGCCTCTTTCCAGCCCAGGACTGTGGTGTCACAGCCGGCAGGGTTGTGTCCCCTGTCCCTGCTGCCTGTGCATTCTGTTATCCCTCCCCTGTGTGTGGGCTCCAGGCTTGGCTTTGGGGCTTGTGAGACATGAAGTTGAGGAGCAGGTTGTTCATTTTAGCACAGTGGCAGCCATGTTCTCTGCCAGCACATCCTCCTCCACGCTGCCTCTGCAGCAGCTGGGGGTGGCACTGACAGAGAGGGGACACTTGTCCTGCTGACCCAAGTACTAGGACAACCATGGCTCTAGGGACAGGCAGAAGAGGAGGCTGCTGGACAGTAACTCATGGCAGGATGCAGCTTCAGCAGCTCTGTTTCAGCCTTTGGAAGAGCCCATCTCATTCCCTTACTGTAAATTCCTTCCGTAGCCCATTCTCCCCTTGTTTTCATTAGAATTCGAGGGGGGGTGATCACCTCAATTTGCCTGACACGTTCACCTGCTCCCACCACCGAGCCCTGCCAGCAGGTCCTGCGGCTGCTGGGATTTGGGTCTTGGTGCCCCAGTGCACGGGGAGCACCCGCAGCCCCACGTGGCAGCGAGCCCGGCGATGGCTGCACCGCACAGCGCCGCTCACACTGCCTGCCTCCTGCTCTGTGGGCACCGCGGGGCAGGCACGGGGGAGAGGTCCGAGGGAGCGTTGCACAGAGGGAGAGGAGCCTCACTGTCCTCATCAGTGCTTAGTTTGGCTCCTCTGGGCCAAGCTTCAGCGAGCCATCGCCCCACAGGGTAACAGTGCAGGGCTCCAGCCCCGCTGCACCGCTCGGGTTCAGGGTTTGTTAGGAGGGGTCAACCCCTCTGGGGCCATAATGCAACGCCACTCCTTTAGTGCCTCAAGTGGCTTGAACAAGACTGGGCATTTCTCTCTTGCTCCCCTTTGTCTGGACTCAAAAAGGAGCCCAGATCCAGATACCGAGAACGGCCGCAGCATTAACCCAGATTTCTAGAACTGCCAAGGGAGCAGAGATGCTCCTGGTGCAGAAGCTGCCCAGCTTGGATCAGGGTCTGTCTCTGCTCCCTGGCTGCTTAAAACAGCTGTGCTTGGCAGCCTGGGGAGGAAACACAAATCTTTAGAACTTTTGCTCTGTAGGTGAAATACCACTTTTGGCCTCAGACACACCAAACAGGCTGAAGTGGGGCTGGTAACCCCAAACTCTTGCAGCCTCTCCTCCCTGCTCACCTCTCAGAAAACCCATGCAGCCTTCCACTGGGGAGGGTGGGTAAAAAAATGTGTATTTATTTCCCTTTAATTACCAGATCTGATGCAAACAGACAGGGTGGGGAATCCTCCCAGTGCAGGGGCCTTTGGTACGCCTCCTGCTCTGGCCTGCAGCCAGGGAAAGGCTGCTTGCACCTGCCACGTGGGCTCAGTGGGGCCAGGCCCTGCACGTGTGGGCGGGCAGCAGCTCCTGCAAGCTTGGGGGTACAAGGCACAGGGGAGCCTGAATGCATCAGCTGCCTTCGTGGCCTCGGCACAAGGGGGGATGTTACACCACCAGGCACGGGGAGTGGTGGCAGCAGCTTGGGATCATGTGCTGGACATGGTGTGGAGCTGAGAAGTGGCTGCTTTGCTTTTCCAGCAAGTGCACACGCTGCTTTTCGTTGCTGGTCTTATGCTGAAAAGCTGAGATTTATGTACTGTATGAAAAAAAAAAAAACAAAACAGAAAAAAAGAAAAAATCCTAATGTTCCAAAATAAATCGCAGTATATTTTATACTTTGTAAAGTAATTAAACCAAAAAAGAATAAAAAGTGAAACTTATGCTGTCTGCTTTTGTACTGATCAAACTGAAAATAAAGCAGAGCTTGGCATTGTCTATAAGATGTAACCCTCATTTCTTTCACCTACAGCCACGCTGGGTGTCCCTCACACACACAGCATTTGTGAAGGCCAGCAGGCATCCCTGAGGCTCTCTGGTGCCCAGGTCCTGTCACTGGGTGTACTGTACCCCTACAGATGGTACCCACCACAATCTCCACCCCCAGCTGTTTTCTAGGAACCACCAAACCTGCCCTATTGTCTTCCCATAAAGTAAGAGGTCAGGGGGATGCTGCTGGAGTATTTGCCAGCCTCAGTTTTACCTGCCCACTGCAGAGTGCAAGATGCCCAGGAAAATGGAGAGCCCCTGCAGAGATCCTGGCAGGGCACCCCCAGAGCCCTGCAGCCCAGCAGTGGCTGGGAAGCAAACTCAGCCTCCTCATGGGCTATTTTAGGACAGTCACTGTGGGTCCTGAGTCTCAGTGTGGTTGCACAGCACCAATGGCCACATGGTCTGCAAGAAAAAGCTGAACAACCCGTCTGAAGTGTTCAAGAAAACCAGTGAAATGAGACGTTATCATCACTCTGTTACAGTTTTAACCATTTATAGTGGATGTTTAAAGGGAAGCAGCCCATCTACATAAACTGTAGTCAAGAAAAGCATCCCTTTCTTAGTGTAGTGTAATCCATTGTTTACTCTCGTGCTCAAGTGTTAAAATGTTCATGTAAGAAATTACTGTGGTATTGTTAATCTGGAATGCAGCCTTAATGCAGAGTGCTCCCTCAAGGATTTAATCCAGTAAAACAAAAATAAATCAACAGAGGCACTGCCACACAATCTCAGCACTGGCTGCAACTCCCCACAAAAGCAAATGGCATCTTAGGGTAAATAACAGGACTGGGGCTGTTAAACTGGTGCCCATACCCCTAAGACACTGATGCCTTTTCATGTAAGTATTTTTCTCACCTCACCTGCCCAGGCTCACATCTTTGAGCAGGAGGTGCTGGGGACTGGAGGAAGCAGGGGGGAGACACTAGCCCCTTGCAAAAAATGCTACAAAGATAGATTTTTATGAGTCATGGTGAAGCACAGTGAAGTAATACTGTTTCAGGAGTATTTTGAATGCTGAAGGCTAATTATTAGTTCTCTGACTCATCTGTTTTTGAAGGATCATGCAGAGAAAAGTCTGTTGTAACACAGCAAGTGCCTAAGATATTTGTCTTACAGGCGTTCATGTGTTTTATCCCCAGTGGGGCAGTGTGCTGATGGATGACACCAGCCTTGCTGCGTGGGGGCTGCAGGGCAGCCCAGGGGCCGTGCTGGCTCCAGCTCTGCAGCAGGAATTGCCAGGACCCGTAGGGATGGTGGGATGTGGAGGCCTGAACTTGCACAGGTGCACTTGGGCCTGAACCTCTCACCCACCCCTCCTGCAGCTCCTCCAGTCCTCAGCCGCTGTGGCAACCCTGCTCAGCTGCTGCAGGGCACTGTTCATGCACAGGGCTCTGCACCAGGGGACTGTCCTGAAGCTCTTTTGGGCTATTTTAAGCCAAACACGCTGGCGCAGTGCTGATCCGAGGGCAAATCACTTGTGTAATCAACGCCAAATCAAGCAGGTTATTCTAGTTCTAATTCGAGCTGCTCCCCATGTGCATCCTTGGCCCATACACTCCCTCACTGCAGGTATATTTAGGGATGCTGGTATATTTTGGGCTGTCTACTTTGCCACACTTTGAAGGACAAAATGATGCACAGTTGATTTGCAGTTCCCAATGGTAGTGACCTGAAGCTACCCCAGCACGGCTGGGCTCCGGTATGGCCCTGGTCCTGCAGGGGGAGCACAAGCCACACAGGCTGGATGTGCCTCCAACAGGCAAGGGGTGTGGTGGGTAAGAGGGTATTTTCATTTTCTGAGCCAAGACTGAGCCCATCAGCAACAGCAGGAGCAGCTCTCTAAGAACTGTATTTTAGAAAGGGAAAAAACTGCTGCACAGCAGCAGCCAAAAGAAAGGAGTAAGAATCTGTGACAACCATGTAGATACAAAGGTCAGCAGAGGAGATGAAGGAGGTAGAAAAGTCAGGAGCAGGGTTGAGCCTGGGAAGAAGGGAGAGGTGTGGGAAAGGCACTGTTAGACTTCTATTTAGACGTACTAATTCCTCATTACCCTGCTCTGTTTCATAGCCAGTAATTTCCCCAACGTGAGTCTGCTGTGCCCATGATGGTAACAGGTGATGCCCTGCCCTTGTTCCAACCCACAAACTTTCCTTCAGATTCTCTCTCCCTGTCCTACTGATGGGGGAGGGATGCCAGAGCAGGTTGGGGAGCGCTTGGCCAAGGTCAAAATGCTCCCCCCATACTGTAACCAAAACATGGGTGAGTGCTGGTGCTTGCCACATTGCCCTCGCTGCCACTGAACTTGTTCCCACCCAGCAACATGTCTGAGAATGCCCACAACCAATATAATGAAGGCACAAACACCCCCCCTGCACTGAGCCATACAGCACTTCTATTTAGGGCTGAAGACCTCACTGGCATCTCAACACACAAAATTTACAATTTATTGCACAGCAAGAATGCAACACAAAGATTCAAGCCAGCCCTTCAGAAGGCCCAGCCCCAAGGTGCATTGGGAAACAGCTGTGAATGAGAGCAGCTGAGAGCCCAGCACTAACCAGCCCACCTCAACAGCAACATCCATGAAGGGAATTGTTTGTAACACCTTTCTTACCAGAGTTTTTATTCTCCATGGTTTAATAAGCCTCCTCAAGTTGAAAGGGTATAGCTACTCCCATGAGGCCAACAAGACATGCTTGGGCACCACAAGTTGCCCAAGTCACATGTAGAATCAGGTATAAATTAAAGCCACCCAAATGGGAGTTCAGAGCAGTGAAGGTCTGCCAGTTTCACAGCAGCTTTCTGTTCTGCCTCAACCCACCCAGCAATACCTGTTACACAGCAACATCAACAGCAACTCAGAGCTGAGTCTCTATTTCCATGTACATAGATTCACCTTTCCTTTATTTTATGCAAAGCCCTTCAAAACTTATTTAATCAAGGTAAAGTTTACACATCAACTTTTGGCACCGAATTTCATCTAATGAAGCCAAAACGTATGTGGTGTCCCCTGGGGCCACGGATGCAATGCCTGACTACAGCACTGTTAGTCCTGCAGGTATGGAGGTGGCTCAGCTGACAGAAGTGGTTTCCTGTCACCTAAGTGTGAACCAGAATGCTGCAGTTTAAATGCAGATCCGATCAATGCACGAGTGCATCATGTTCAAGAATATTCCTATTACTACTGATAAAGATTTTACAATCACTTTATTGCAAACCTACTAGCTTGGATTTCACCAAAATAGTTTGCACAACTCTGCCTGATGTTTGGAGTGTTTCAAAGGAGACAGTTTCCCATACTTGGGTGTGAGATTGGTAGGTGCCTGCTACAGATACGCACAGCTGTTGCATCCCATCCTCTTTCAGCTTACTGCTAAGAAGGAAGCTCTGCTTCTTACCCATTAAGACTTCTCCCCCTGCTAGGCAATCCTGAAAATCCCACCTAATTGCAACTGAGAGCCACCAAAGCAGAGTGTGTGCAGGGAATCCCCAAAAAAATCAAAGGCAGCGATGTGTGATCAGCACAAAAAGACAAAGGTACCTGAGGGGCAGTGAGCACTGCTCACATCCATGACTGAGCACTGATTTTGCAGGAAGCTGACTGGGGGCTTTGTTTCCAGCCTCCCTCAGTAGGCTAAGATGGGCTTCTGTCACCATCCATCTGTCCTCCTGCAGCACAGGGAGCCTGCTGTCTTATTACCAGTACTTACCCCTGCAAACAGGTCCTCACTCTTTGGATGTGCTCCTTTGGTGTTCAGTCTTTAATATTAACACAGAAAGCCTTTAACAGCCCACAGACACATCACTGCCTCAAGGCCAAGGCTGTGCATCCACCTGTGCATCCAGTTTCTGCAGAGCACAACACCCTGAGCACACTGCAGGGTGGCCACCGAGGACAGCTGTGCTGTCTCTCTTCCACATAAAAAATAATTATAAAAAAACACCCAACTTTTCCCTTGAGAAATAGTTTGGCTCTGCCCAACACTGACACTCCAGAGCTGGTGACAAGAAATGTCCATATATCAATGTCCTGTGCTGTAGATTTCATCCCAAGCCAGTCTTCCTTAATGCAGATGCTCTTCATCTTCATGCAGAGAGGGGCTCACCAGCTTGGGGCTGGGCCTCAGATTCTCTGGGAGCTCATCACGAACAAGCCAGAGCACTCCTTGCATTTCCATGCTCCTTGGGGAACGTGCTTCCTTCCCACAGCCAGGCCAGAGCATTTCAATGATGCAGGGATGACAACACACCCAGACACTGCTATGGCTGTCTCTGCTCACAGTCACTTGCTTTCACAGAATCTTCCTTTCCACGAAGATTGTCACCAAGTCCCTGCATCGCCCTGGTATAGTGCTGAGGCCCAGCAGCATTCCTAGGTAAAAGACCTGACCATGCTCACCATATGATCAACTCCACACGCCACATCCACCACCTCACCGGGCACAGTCACCTGGACAAAACACAGGAGAGCAGGTTATTTATCAAGCTGGTACTTTGCACCTGATACTTCCTATTTCTCATCCTCCTCCTGCTCAACATGCCAGCTAGTTTCACAGGGATTTGTACCAATAAAAGTGCCAACTTAAAAGCACAGAAAGAGCAAGATTCAGCACCAGGCAGGCTTGTGCATTGAGCTGTGAAATATTCCTCTTTTTCCTTCGCAGAGGCACATAAAGCTTTGGAAGGAGAAAGAAGAGCAGGCTCACTAGCAGACAGTGAGGAGACTGGAGCCTCAGCCCATCTGTTCAGCAGCAGAAGCAGCATGACTGAACAGAGCATCATCTAGACATTAGGAAGAGGATCTGCCCAAGCACCGCGGGGATTCGCCTCTTCTCTCATCAGCAAGAACTGGAACAAGGCAAAGGCTCAACTCAGCCTAAGGCAGTTTGTGCTTTGATGCTAAGAGACCAGCTCCTCACTCCTGAAGTTACCACTTATTCACTTAAAACTGACTTCAAACTTGAGGAAAGCAGAGTCTAAAAAAGCAAGTTTTTTCCCTAGAGCTAAGAGAGAGGACAGCAGCTAGTTCTGGGGCAGGGGGTCACAGACAAGGATCCCAGCACACTGCCACAGTACGGTCAGACAGGAGCTGGCTGTCTGAACATAACCCCTAATGGTCACATTTGGGGAAGTGAATTCAGAAATTCCACTCAGCTATAGCAGTGTGATTTTAGGCAAATGTTCCAGAGCTTGTCTGGTTTTGTTCATTTTTAACCAAAGAAAGCATAATACAGAAACACATTTACTGCAAGTTCAGACACAAAGACAGGGACTCCAGGGTGGTCCAACTGATTGCCTCCCTCATCTCCTACTTGGCCTTCATGAAGATCAGGAGCATCTGTGAGGCTGAATGCTGAGCTCCAGAGCCAAAGACCCTTCTACATCCACCGAGTCTGGCTCTCAGAGCCGTCTGGGAGGAAGCAGTGGAACTGGAAGCTCTGTGAAACAGCTGTGAGCACAGCTGAGTAAGGATCTCCTACTGTAACCTGACAGTCAGCCCAGTGACCCACCACCACAGGTGGGAAGTCAGTCCACCACTATGGGGACCTGTAGCCACTACAGATCAAAATGTTCACCTAATTGAGGTGAGTAATGATTTGGACAGATAACCAATGCTGATGGTTTTCCTTGCAGCACATACAAAGACAAGCGCAGATTAGAAGGGGAAGGAAGAGGCAGTGAGGGTAGCAGGCAGGTGATGGTGGACAGGAAGGAGATGGGAACTGTTTAAATGTGGTGGCACAGCACTAGATGCTGTTTTAGGATTCAAAATCATTACTGGCACAGCAGACTAAAAGGTTTACTGAATACCTCCATCCCCAAGCAGGCTACACAAGGACCTCTGGAAAACAAAGCACTTCTACAGTCACCTTAGGCTTTCAGCTCTTTCAGAATTACTCAGCACAGCAAACTGCAGCAAAAAAACCACACAGCAAATGATGGTCCTTGCCCTCAGGATAACAAAAACTAGCCAAAGAATGTACTCTTGGTCTTAATACCACCATCCTTACTCTCCATGGAAAATACTGGTCTTCCATTCTTCCAGTTCCCAGGCACCCTCTTAGATTCTTCCCCCATACAAACAGCTCTCCTCTGTCTGCACAGGACAAAAAAAAAAAAAATAGAAAAGAACCAAGTCATTAAAAAGGAAGAATTCTATTTGTGATGTTGGTAAATGTGGCTACAGTGTTTCTGGGAGTACACAGGGTTATACAAGCAGTATAACAGCTACTAGATTTACTTCAAGGTACAATGAATGTACTTGTGTTTGGAGAAAACGATGCCTAATGAGCAGTACAAGAAGTAAGTGCACAAGTCTTTGTTTCCCCCTCTCACATCACTTGCTTTGGAATTTTATTTGAAGAAAGAGTGCAGCAGCAGAAATTCCAAGGAATCATTTGTGAAGTGAATAATTTGTGCCGAAAGTTAAGGTAACTGCAGCTGATCTGTATCAGCTATGAGCAGAGCAAACCCAGCAGGCAAGGCAGTGAGATCTGTCCCAAGCCATCACCTAGGGACTGCTTATCTAAATGTCTGACGGAAGTAACCTTCTAATGACAGCTGGAGAAGAGCAAAAACTTGTGTTCAACAGAGTTGAAGAGTTTTAAGCTCTTCAGGAAAACACACAGATCTCAGAAGTGTTTGGATCAGCTCCACAGCAGAGACAACCAAAACACACTCTATAACATAAGTACAGTTTAATCAGAACACCACTTCTAACTCTTTCTCAATACCAAGGGGAACCAAATTACAAGCACCCTGCAACCAAACTGACAGTGTCACACATACCACTTGCCCCGAAGGACCCAGCCCTGGCACTTTCCCCTGCTGGCAGCTGGATCTCTGAACTGCTGCCTGATGTTAAATGACTTTCAAATTTCAAATCCTTCAAAGGCTGGGAACCCACACAGGGTGCACAGAGCACAGTATCATACCCTTTGCATACTAAATACTTGGGTCTGCCCACCTCAGGCTGCTAACTCAGCTGGCCAGAAATGCCAAGAAACTCTGATATCTAGCTTCACTTAGACTCAGTTTCAGTTTGTTCATTTATCACATAAATTTCTGCTGCTGCTAAAGGGCAGCAGACTGACTCATTCTATACAGGGAAATAAAAAAACCTTCTGGATTTCCTATTTGAGAAAAGTTTTTTGTTTGTACTGGACAAATAACACTTTCTTAATTGAAGCATAAGTTAGCACAAAACATATGCCAGAAACCATGCTGACACCTGGAAATGTGCCGCATGCATTCCAGTGTGCCTTCCGTTTCAAGAAAGATGGGTGCACTTTTCGGGGTGTGGGGTTTTCTGTTTGGTTGTGGGGTTTTTTGTTTTGTTTGGGGGGGGGCGGTTTGCCTTTTTCTTTTCTGCCAATAACACAGCAACATGATCTCTCCATGACAGTAGGATGAGGAACTTACTTGTAAGTGCTGCAAACTGGCTGAGTCCACAGCGAACATGAGCAACACGGACGTCCGGACTGAAGTCTGACCAGCCAAAAAGGCTGGGTGGGATCATCTCTGGCACTGCTGTCTCTATTAGGTTTGGTCCTTTCCCAAGAATTCCATATCCCCAGACAAAAACATTTCCTTCTTCTGTATTATAAATAAGAACACATTCTGTAAGAAAGTCTGTGCTTGTGAAATTCATGCCATGACCAAGAGTTAATCAGAACCAAAGGGATATTTTCCTTTCTTCCAGCTCAGTCTAACACTTTTCGATTATTTAAAATCTGCAAATGATGCATTCCCATCCAAATGCCTCAATTTTTTCCTAAGCTATGCAAGCAAATCAAGCCTTCCAGGCAAAACTTTCATGGGGAAATAATGCCAACACAAGAGCGAGCTGGATAAAATACTTCAGCTTACTAACTGACGGGGCAGAGGTTGAGAGGTTATTATCACAGCTTTCTCCTTTGACTCATGCCCAAACCTGCAGCTGGCTGTCATTCTGCCTTCAGCTGGGTGCCTGGGAAAGGCAGCAGTTGGACAGCGTAAGAGAGAGTAAGTTTCCCTGTCAGCTAGCTCTGTTCCCTTCATACTAGAAGCTCAAATGTCTGGTCATCACAATAACCCCATTATAAATATGAACATCTTCCTTAAGATAATCCTTCAAGAAAGTAATACAATCCCCTCCCTCACTCCATGCAGCAACCTCCCCAGCCACTGACAGTCCAAAGAACACTCACTAAGGACCCGCTGCAGTTTCACTGTTCTCAGAACTCTCTACTTTCCATCCTAGCTCAATATTTATAAACATCAGATTCACATGGAGTCTGAGGGGTTCTACCTTCTCTCAAGAGTTGCCTTACTTCCTCCCTATATCCATACTCACTAGAGGCCCGCATGACCAGCAAAAGAAATCAGAAGAGCAAACAGCTGCCAGGCTCTTGCTCCAGTGTGCAGAAGCGCTCACAACAGCTCACACTGGAAGCAGAGCTCTGCACTGGTGCCAACAACTTCTCTAGCACATTCTTAAATCACATGTTTCTCATCTCCCAGCTTTCCTCATAACACACACTATTTCCCTGTTCCCAGAAAACAAGATACTTGTTTCATAATGTTACAATCCACCTATTACACGGCCTTGCACCAAGTGAATGACTCCAGAAGAGTCTGTTAGACACTGAACACACTCACCTGTTAGCACAGCGTTGCCAGTCCCTCCACAGGCAGCCTCCTTTATCTTCCCAATCTTGAATGGCAAATGCCTGGGAACATTCACCTGCTCAAGATTGCAGAAGAGTTGTTAGAGACAAGGTAAACTGCAAACCAGACATACATTTTTAACTTGTTCTCTAGTTGTGGTTAGAGCTTACATACATTGGATTCCTGATACAACCTTTATTGCCTGAATAATAAAAATGAGTGCATGTCCCAAAATGAAAAAAAAAATACATGAAATTCATTAAGGCAAGGACAAGGTGGAAAAAGTTACCTACTGGAAAGCTTACATGCATGGCAACAAGGCTGGGAATGACTAATATCTGCTTTTTAACCCTGTTCTAAAGTCAGACACAATGGGGAAGTCAATAGGTGAGCATGTCTTCAAGTTTTCACACTGGATTAGATCACTAAAATTCAGTCTAAAAATCACTAAAAATCAGTCTGCAGTGGCATTTTTTAACATACTAGGGAAAAATCACTTGAAGGAAATTGCACTTACTTGGTACAGTCCAACACAACAGATACATACACAGCTTGACATATGTAGAGAGCAATCTTCAATTTCATAGCTCTGCCATTGACACTTTGGACTGCATCTATATTTTAGCTAAGACTCATTCCTGGCAAACATGTCATTCATCCATTTCAGATGCCGCTGACCTCCACCACGCACCCAGCCAGGAAAACTGCTACACTGCATAACCTGATCACTGTCCTCAGGCCTTGTGGGTCTCAGCATTCAGCCTTACATTAAGGTTGCATCAGGAGAGGCACAGGAAACAAAGCTTTCCCAAATTTTGCTAAAGCTATTCTAATACAATTGTCTGCTCTTAGCCTTCTGCCAAGAGTAGCCTGAGTATTGATTAATTTCCTGACTCCATTTCCTAAAGCAGCTGTAGCATGAGACCAACTGCCTATTTACCTCAGTAGTACAATGCCTGCTGTGAAGTCAGTGCTCTACCAATGCCCCATGTAAGTTTGCTCAAAAAACCCCTTTTTTCTGTGAGACACTGGAATTTGTTTAGGACTCAGTTATACACCCACGAAGGACGTCCATGAAAAATTCAAAAGCATACAGGTTGACTGGAAGGGACTTCCAAGGGCCATCCAGACTAGCACTATGCTCAAAGTGGGACCACGTGAAATCCTAGATTAGCCAGCCAAAAAACTAATTCCTGTCCTGAAATTAGCCAAACACTTGAGCTGGGTCTCAATTTGGTGCAAAGTCCACGGGATGGCGAAAGAAAAACATGGGGTTCTTAGACTAACAAACTGGGGTGAGCTGACACAAACCTTTGCCTATCAAAGCAGGGAAACATACTGCCCCCTAACACTACACAAACTTGTCAGGCTGGTTTTGTAAGCTCAGGTACAAGCAGCCTGCTAGGGGCGTTTATGTCTGCTGTCAAAAGAAGCCAGAACAGGGAGAAGCATGTAATTTTTAACTCTGTGCACAGCAGCTGAACTGAAACATATAAAAACACACCCTCAGAGGGTCAACTGACCTGTGTGGTTTCTGTGACAGATGCCAACTGCAAGTATTCTGAATTTCCCCAACCAAAGACATCTCCTTCATCTGAAACAGCCAGACAACAGTCCCCATAGGAAGAGACCTGGATAATGTTGACTCCAGCAATGTCACCATGCAGCTTAGTAGGAACACTGGTGATGTTATAGTGTCCAAGACCTCAAAGGAAAAGAAGTAGAGATTATGAAGAATTTGTTTCCAGACACACTTTTAATACCTGCATAGGACCACTTCTGTCATGTTATAACAAAATTACCCCTCCTCAGAAATAAATCTTTCTGTCCAAACTGCTTAATTACCAGATGCAACAGACAAGCAGCCACAAACACAACTTCCATTAGCCAAAGCCACCTCTCTGGAGTACACAGTAGCTTTATACAATCACACCCTGAAGAGCCTCCTATCTCTTGTCTGCATGGACCAAAGTATTTGAAGAACAACAACCAAGCCAGGCAGATATCTCAGCAGAGATGAAGTTTCACAGACTGGCTGTATCCTGTCTTCTGCAAGGAGAGACATGAGTGACAGCACATTGCAATCAGTTAGACAACAGCAGGGGAAATGGCAAAAGAGGCTGGGAAGCAAATCCTTTACATGACAAACTGCTGCCTGGAAAAGAGACCAGAATGTAGATGACAGAAAGTTGGGTTACAGTACATTGGTACAAAAGAATCATGGGAAGAACTCAGCTTTGGGAGCAGCAAAAGGAATAAACAGTAGGAATGACTGTGAGGAGGAAGTTCTCTGCAGCAAAAGCCACCACAGAAAGGGCCTGCCCAAGGATCCCATGCTAAAACATGCAGCAGCTACCAAAGGGCTCATCAGTTCAAAAGAGCAGAACAGACCGTGAAAAAAGAATCAAGAAGGCAAAGCTAGCACCAAACTGAAGAGCAAAGCTGCCCAGGTCACTTCCACATCCCCTCAGAAGCTTTAAACAGCAGATACACTCTCCTCCAACTGCATGCTTGGATTGCCAGGGCAGCATCCTACAGGTCTTCAAAAACGGAACTGGATTGTCTCAGTTTGGTTGCACAAGAGTACTGAAAATATCTACACACGTGTGGGAACACAGGAGCCCTCTTCTGTCCACACAGGCGTGACAAATACACATCACAGCTTCTCAGTTAGGACAGCGTGCTGTATTCATCAATTCTCTGAAAAGCAAGCTGAGCTGAGTTCCTACCTGTTTGTCCATCAGCTCCCCATCCACATGCATAGACTGTCCCTTTCTTGGTTCTAAACAGACTGTGGTCCTGCCCACACACAACCTGCACACAAACAAAATGTCAGAGCTAGGCAGGAAAGGTCATATGTTCAGACTCGATTTAGTGAAGCATTACCAGCAGATAAATTGAGCAATGAACCTCTGTGATGCCCATCAGTTCAGATTTTGACCTTTCTCTCCTGATCAAATGCCTCTACAGAAAGGGAAAGCCAAGAACCACAAGGCACAACACAGAAAACAGCAGAATTTTCTTTATGGAAAGTGATGCTACAGTCGATTTGTTCTAAGATCCAAAACAAGGAAAGAAAGCTCGTTTCAGCAGGACAACACAGTAAAACAGGAAAGAGTAAGTAAGAGCTCTCCCTTCACAGGATGCTAACCACATGATCCTTAATGCCAGCTACAAACTGCTATGGATTCTTTGCCATATAAGCGCTCTAGGCACACAGCTGTTCTCAAATCTGCATTTATGCTGAACTAGCCATCATGTCTGCCACAGGCTTGGCATGAATTAAAGCAAAGCAAAAAGCCATTCAAAAGCAGACATTAAAAATTAAGCAAAGATTAAAGGGATTTAATCAACAAGGTAAGAGACTGAATACCAATATTAAGCACATAACTGCTGTTATCAAAGTACAAACGGGTACCAAGTATTCAACCCGCCCTGATAAAAAAGTAAAACCATGAAAAGTCCAAACAGAAGTTTACAAGCCTAATTCAAAACAGTTTCAGGATGAATCACAGCAGTCTCATCAGGTGGACATAAATGTATGACCCTCCCCTTGGAACAGGAGCGTTGTGTGCCCACAGAGTATGGCTGCAGGGGCACAGACATACCAAGAACCTGCTCCTGTGCCTGGGAATACTGCAGCCATGGCAGGAGTTTCTGCTGCCCTGCAGTCCCTTGCTCTCCCAGGAACCTGACCTAGAGAAATGCTGGCTAGTCTAAGTGGATGGTTTCACAGCTCATTTTTGAAAAGGCAAAGACAAATTCAAACTCCTAAGTAATATAAAAGTGACAAAGGGGAACAAGAAATCACAACAGGAAGAGAGTAGTGGAGTAGAGACCCCAGAAATGGATACATTACTCTGACTGTGGCTGAGTAGAAAGGAAGAATCATCTCCTTGACCTGCAGGCAACATTCCTCCAAACGCAGCCCAGGGTATCATTAGCCTTCTGTACAGCAAGGGCACATTGCTGGGTCATGGCCAACCTGCTGTACCCTAGGGCCTTTCCTGCACAGCTGCCTCCCAGAAAGCCACCCCTAGCCCACGGAGGTGTCTGAAATTGCTCTTCAGCAGCAACAAGACTTGGCCCTTTCCACTGCTGAACTTGAAGAAGTTCATGCAGGCCCATTTCTCCAGCCTCTGGATGGCAGCACTACCCTCTGGTTTATCAGTCACTCCTCAGAAGTTTTACATCATCTGCTGTCTGCTGAGGGAGCACTCTGTGATCCAGATCACCAGTGAAAATGTAAACAGGGTTGGACCCCAGACCCCAGGGTACAGCACTTGTTACTGGTTTCAACTCGGCTTCAAGCCAATGACTGCCACCCTCTGAGCTCAGCTGTTCGCCTGGTTTTCAATTCATTTTCAGGACAGAGTTCAGATGATCCTCTTACCTGGACAACTCTGCTGTCAAATTCCTTCAGCTGATGAATGAGATGGCTTTCACTGGACACCAAACCACCACCAAGAAGAGAAAAGGCAACACAGAAGATTTCAGAAGACTGCAACTGAAAAACACAAAGGTAACCTGCCTCTACTGAAAGCCACTTTACTATCACAAGTAGAGAAATTTGTTCGCATGTAATTTCACTGCAAAATATCTGAAGAAGGAACATAATTCTCCATTCTCTTATTTAAGTTAAGAACTGTCACTCTTTAAATATAAGCTCTTGTGAGAATTGGGGGTAGGAGCAACCCTCAAAGACAGTCTTTAGTCTAGAATGAGCAGAGACACTAAGTAATACTGTAGTATCCATATAAACACTACACTTTAACTAGAGAGAAGCCAGATATCCCAGAGTACAGTGTAGTGCTAGCATCTCTTGTTATTTTTTCACAATACCAGGAATTATGAACAATCCAATGACTGACTTCCAGTATCAACACTAAGAAAAGCTACCTAATTACAGCTATTTTCTCACACTTTACAGACCAAGCATTGTGGATTACAGACAGAGCAATGAACAAGGGGTTTTTTTGGTCCTGCTAAGGAATCAGAAACTCAACATATTCCCACTATTCACTTACTCTATCACACAGAGCACTTTGAGCAAACGCTTTGGTGTGACCCACAAAAAACCCAATGAAGGAAAAGCACTGCAGACTCAGAGGCAGTTACAGCAGAGACTTAACAAGAGGACTCCTCTTTCCTAATTAAATGGCACTTCTAACACCCTCAGAACAGCACATGCACTCTGAGCAGCTAAAGGGAGAAAGCCCAACTACTAACACCAATTACCTCAAGCAATTTATGAAGGCTGGGTTCTCTCACCATGCCCTGCAAGAACTGTCCCATGCTGACATTCCTTTGTCTCTCGTGGATGTGGTCAGCAGTGTGCTAGTGCCCAGCCTGGATTCAAAGCCAGGCTGCTTGTATGATGCCTGCAGCATAAAAGCCTGTTCTCAGACTCCTTAATCTTAAATGGCATGCTTATACTACCAGACCTTTTCCACCTTCAGGCTTTTCTGCAGGGCTGTTTTCATGGAATTGTGTTTTCAACATTAACAAAGTTCAGCATCTTTGAATTCTCACCTGTAAATTTCATCTTCAACAACCTTCCGGCCGCACTGTCCATAAGAATTGTTTCCCATTGTGAAAACTGAAAAACAATGATAAAACAAACTAGTTTTATTACTGCCCAATCCCCTGAAAGCCTCCCCTCAGGTCCACAAAATATTTTCACGTGGTTCTAAGTCCGAAAGTTGGAGCACAGCAATGTAAAAATTGGCACAAGCTTTTTTTCAAAGTAAGTCCACTCGAATTAAAGTGATTGAATCTATTTTCACCAACACACCCAGCAGTGTTGTTGCAGCCACAGCAGCAGTACCTGGAGCCCAATGTCTGTCAGGAATTGCCTAGGTCATCCTGCTGCTGTCAAGGAGACTCAGAAACAGATCAGCAATCCCACAGGAGTGCAAATCAACCAAGCAACCAGCTCAGCCACTAAGAAGCTGCACTGGATCACTTGGTGCAGCACTGAAGCCACTGCACCAGAGAGTTCCCAGAAATGTAAAGAGACAATTCACAAACAGAATCTTCTCTATAAAGGACTATTAATTAATTAATTGGTTTTATAAACATAGCACTCTGGGGCTTCAAGGGGAAGTAACACAGGAGTACTGGCATAGTCACTCAAATCTGTGTTCAAAAACACATCTGAGTGAACAAGACAAACCAGCTGCACTCAGCCAGGCCTAGGGCTAAACAAACAAACCTTGTGGTAAAAAAGCTCCCAACACATTTACAGCTTGAGCCAAGCAGAGCTCATGGCTCTCCCTCACAGAAGTAATCCCACAAAGGCCAACAGGTGCCTGCATCCCATTCGCAGTGCAGACAGCCCACCTGGGATCTAGTTCCAAAGGACAGAAGACAATTTTTTTCAAGCTGTTAGTAAAAGCATAGCCAGGCATCCCTTGACACCATGGGCACAACGACACTGTACCTCCTTCACTGTCTGTCAGGACCAGGGAATGGGCTCTCCCACAGGACACCTGCAAGACTCGAGTTTGCTGCGGCTTCTCCAGTGGTAATGGAATTGGAGATGGTTCCAAGACATATTCGTAGCCCTTAGCTTGAGGAAGAGAGAACAATTTTAAGTCAGCAGCTTCCACAAAGTAAATTCAACATATATTTACTGATCCTGTTGTACAGTCACACACTCACTTTTGCTCTGTTATAAAAGCAGATGCATTTTAGAAAGCCAAGATACTAACCAAAGAGGCTGACAGGGATTTATCACAGAGGGAGGGAGAAGGTGAAAGCCACGGAGATAGCTGAAGCCAATAATCAATGCCTAAACAAAAGTCCACCATACCTAGAGGGCGAATGTTACTAAGGCTTCAGGTGGCAGAATTGTGAAACTGAGGCTTTCAGCCACATGTTCAACCACTTTGGTGAATACAGCTGGATTATTAGAGCTTAACATCATGCACAAGCATTCTGTGCAACTGGGGATATTACAAACAAGGTACAAGAGCAACAAGCACAAAAATGTATCAGGAAAAGGGAACAAAAAAAATCTTTGTGCTTCATATTTAAAGAACAGTAGATTACAGGCACTTTCAGAAATAAGGAATGCAAGAAAGACTAGATAGGCTAGGTCCATACAGAATAAGACATCGAACATTTATGAAAAATGACATGCTGTACTTTAAAAAGATTTAGCAACTTAAAGAACATTTAATCAGTTACAGTCAGTTGGGACGGTGGAGGGGAAGAACAGTGAAACATACATCAATACTAGGGAAAAGTTCAAGGGGAGATGAAAAGCCTTGATATCGAAGTCACTGTAACAAGTGAAATCAAATCCCAGAGGACCCAAAGCAATATTGCACACAGGCAGCAGTGCTTTAGTGGTTCTCAGTGCCTTCAACAGAACTAAAAACAAAAACAAACAAACAAAAACTCTACAAAACAAACAAACAACCCCCCCCAAAAAACAAACAAACAAAAACAACAAAAAAAAAACAAAACAAAAAAAACCACACCAAAATTTAAAAAAACCCTAAAATTTAAAAAGTCTACACATGGTCTTTTGCAGTAAGACACCACCGGATGTGAGGACAGGCAATGGTGGGCATCTGCCATGCAACACAGCAGGAGCTTAAAGGCAGCCAATTCTCTACCTGTCTAAAAATGGAAGTCACAAAGCAAAACATTCTTTTCCTCCCTCTGTTCCCTCCAGCAGAAAGACACGAGCTACTGGGATCTGTGGTAACCACCAGCGATAGCTGAGGGGATTTGGAGAAAAGGGACAGTGAGGCAGCCAAGGAACATGGGGGTGAGCATGAAATATTAGTAGACAAGTCAGAAGGCTGCAAATTCCCTTGGAAATGAAGCATCTACAGCAACACAGTGTTGGAAGCAGCAGGCACCAAAGTCTGTAAAACAGCAATGAGCAACACATCTCAAAAGAAATCTTGTCTGGGGGACATGAAACATGGAGCAGTAGCAATCCCGTGATCTTCACCACATTTTCAACAGATCTTGCCAAACACACTCTCCTACTTAACACAGCCTGAACTGCAAAACTATTTAACCTATTCCTGGATTCTCTGACAAAAATAATCTCCAGGTCAGATGAAAAACAAGGTAATTCCAAGACACTCCTGAGACATGAGCACAAACAGAATTAAGACCCATCAAGAGCTGAAACCTTTAGAAGCAGAAGTGAGCAGAACTTCTGCAGCCCCCGCATTTTGCAGCTGTTTGAGCACGTGCTGTGTGTGCACTCTCAGGGAACCGCCCAGGGTGCCAGCACAAAGCAGCACCACTCAAACCTCAACACGCTGCACTGCAGCTGCAATTGTCTTCTGCTTCTCAACAAAGTTTAATCTTCTGCTCATATCAGACACACCCCACCTTCGTGGATTTACACTCTTATACACCATAATGAGGAAAAACTGCTTTTAACCTGATTTTCCTCAACTGTTTACAGAGGAATGTCTCCACAGTCAGCCATTCTATGAGGAAAGTTTGTGTTTTTCCTATCTGTCTTCAGTGGAAGGTGGCAATGTTGTGCACAGAAATCATCTTCTTAAATAAGATTGAGAGCCTGGTGTAAAGACAAAATGACTGAAAAATATGTTCTTCCTTCAAAATACAACTTGCTATTAAAATAATTTTAAAAGAAACCCTACAGCTTCACAAAAACCTCACTGATTGTATAAAAAACCCTCTAACTGGGGAGGGAAGGAGGACTAAAGGACTTTATTTTTTAAGTGCAAAGACAGCAAAAGTGAGGAAACCATCCTGCCAAAATAATTTTATCAACTAGACTGTGTCTACTATCAAACTGTAGATTCAAAGCCACACATTAACCAGCATCACACTGCAGAATAAACAGCTACATTCCTGTTTGGATGAAACTGATAAGTGCAGTGTACAGAACAGAGAATTTCAAAAAAAGACCTGTTTAAAAAAATAAAGCACAGCCTGGGACAGCATCAAAGCTCCCCGATGTTTTTCCCACTTCCAAACACATGAAGTTTCCTGTACCACAGGCGTACTGCAGTGCCAATCTGTAAGTCTTTAAAACACTTAAATCCTTACTTTGATCTCTTCTGCTTCTCTGGAATCCAAGCTGGGAATCCTTGTTGAGCCCCATGCCCCACACTTTGGTGATGTCTCTGGTGTTAGAAGCCAGCAGTGTGAATCCATAACCACAGGCAGCAGAGGATATCTTTGAAGACAGACAAAACCCACGTTATCCAGTTACAAACTGTGGCTCAGAAAAGCAAGTTTCACTCCATGCTATTTATCCATCAGCATTCACTCTTCATTAAACTACATTCACATGTGGCCCAAATTCAAGCCGTGTATGGTCTTGCAAAAATTATCAGAAGCAGTCTTGTGTGATAAGCACAATGGTGAAAACCCAGGTCCAACCTTTCTGCCTTACAGTTTTGGTTTTGTGCGCATACATCTTTATTTCTGCATTACCTTGGCCCCATTCAACACCATGGAAAAGACCTGCTTGCTGACCTGCATCCACAGATTAAAAAAAAAAAAAAACAAAACCAAACACAGAAGGACATAGAGACATTAAGAGAATAACATGTTTTACTCCTTTTGACAAAAAAAAGCCCAGAATAAGAGCCACACGAGGAGCAACGGCGGTCACTTGGCTTGCTCAGCCTGCAGAAATGGGAGACTGAGGTGAGAACTCGCTGGGGCCCGCAGCTCCTCCCGAGGGGCAGCAGCGAGGCAGCGCCGGCCGCTGCTCTGGGACCGGGGGCAGGACCCCAGGGAACCGCAGGAGCTGTGCCAGAGAAGGTTTAGACGGGGTATCAGGGAAGGGTTCTTGCCCCAGAGGGTGGCGGGGCACCGAACGGGCTCCGCAGGGAATGGGCACGGCCGCGAGGCCTCAAGCAGCGTCCGGACAAGTCTCTCAGGGGCAGGGTGGCATCGCTGGGGCGTCCTGCGCAGGGCCAGGAGCTGCACTCCACGATCCTTCTGGGTCCCTTCCGACGCAAGATAATTCTATGAATGCTCTCACTTTCTCTGCACTAGGCAGCAGAGCACGCGTGGAACATGCTGACAAAATAATAACATGATTTCCAACACAAGCTTCCCACCCGTCAGGCGGGAGCAGCCACGGAGCCACTGAAAGAAGCCCGTTTTATCCGGCAAATGCTCTTCACTCCCTGGCTCTCTAATGCCTCTCACAAAATTAAAAATACATATTTTCTAAACTATATGCTGCTGCAGATAAAAAAGTAATCATCCCAAGCAATACCACTATATCGATAAAAAACACTGAATCACGGCAAAGCCTTTAACCCCGATCCCGTAACGCCGTTCTCGGCTGTGCTGAGCCCTGACCAGGCTCCGCAGGCCGGGGAGGGCGGACGCGCTGGCCCGGCCGGATGGGGCCCACCTTCTCCTCCGTCTCCAGGCGGTACGGCGTGGCTTGGACGCGCCGCGGCTTCTTCCAACCCGCGTCCGGCCTCACGAAGCTGGGGACGCCCAGGGCGCCCGAGTAGCTGAAGCCCCACACGAATACGCGGTCCTTGCGCCTGGCCGCCTTCCCCGCGTACTGGAACACGGGGGCGGCTTCCTCGGCCTCCCGCAGCTGGCGGGTGCTCGGCGGCCCCGCCGCCACGCCCAGGCCCCTGCGGAGGAGCCGNGCTGCCTCTGAGCAGGGAGGGCCCACACTCGCCCGGGCCCTGAGCCAGGCCCGAACCTGCAGCCAGCCCCGAACTCTAATCTAAACCTACACCCAGACCTGGGCCTAAGTCTAAACACACTCCCAGACCCTAATATGGACTTAGAGCCAGACCCAAACCAATGTCAGGAAAATTAATCCAGAAACACCAGAGGTTTATGTCCAAAAAGGAGACAGAGGAGTCCTGTAATTTTATTTGAATAAAGGGAGAGGCCATGGGGTATTTCCCATGGGGTCTCGCAAGTTGTTGGAGGATGCAGCCTCCTTTTTATCCTAATTCCCCGGCTGCATTTCTCTCCCTTTCCCCATTGCTTGAGGTACTTGAGAGGTACAGATTTCCCAAATCACCTAATACAGACCCCCTTTCTAATACAGACCCCCTGCTTTTCTTCTTCCTTGTGTCTCTGTTCTTTTTCTTTAAATCCAGGGATTTAGCACGGCCTTGAGTGAGTAACAGTCTGTGTCTATTAGTGAATTCCTATGGAATTTATGGTTCCTCTCATTGTTTCTTTCACCTCTCAGTATCTGGCCATACCTACCAGCAGACCCACAGTTTGTTTGTAAAGATATCTCTTTCTCATTCCTTTCACCAAGATCAAAACTCAAACTCAGGCCCAAACCTACATGTAGACCCGGACCCATCCCAAACTCAAACTGAGATCACACCCAAATGCACACCACCCGTCTGGCACAGCGATGGCAGGGCTGGCTGTGGTGGCAACCAAATGCTGCCGTCCCGCCACACTCCCTGTGTGAAGCAGCCCTATGTCAACATCAAGCCCTCACTTTCCTCTTGAGGGAGCCAAGCAACCACCTTCCAGGAGGAAGCTGCCATCCTTTCATCCCCCCAGCTAAATTTCCTCACTGCCAGCATCTTTTGCGAGAGACCCTTGCCCAATATCTGCCCAGGAGGAACACCTTTCCTGCCACCATGCCCACATTGCTCCTCAGGGTCTATCAAGTGTCTCTCCTTTATTGATGAAAACCACAAAAATAATTCAAAATACAAAGAGGTGATAGAAGAGCATCTAGAGCTGAGGACTCTTGGTGGCTGTAAGGAGCTGGTAGAGCAGGGCTGGGCCCTCCTCATAGTGCCCTCAGGACCCCTTGGGCTGGCTGTGATGGAGGATGAGGATGGGTGCTGGGCTGGGCCGATTTGTCCAGCAGCCCCCCTGGCCTGTGGTGGCTGCCAGAAGCTCCTGGATCCGTGGTCTGGCTCCGGGCTCTAGCTGCACAGGAGCTGGAGGAGGTGAAGCATTGGGTGGCTGGTGTGGGGGCTCACAGGATCCTCACAGGATCTTCCTCCGCGTGCTCTCAGTGCAGCGGTTCAGGATAAGGTCTTTGCTGGGACGAGGAGGAACAGCAGGTTGAGCCTTGGGCTTGTTGTCCTCTGGCTCATTTTTCTCAACTGCAAGTAAAGAAGATGTACAGATGGGTCAGAGCTCTCCCCCACACACCACCCTCATGAACATTCAGCAGCTTCTTACATAATGGCCACAAAAACTCCTGCCTCTCCTCCTGTCCCTGCTGCAGGTAATGGTCTTCCTGTAGGTTATGGTTTCAGGATGAGCTCACCAGTGCCCAGCTGGGACCTCTGCTCAGGGTGAGTCGCTAAAGACCGGTATTCATGGACAAAAACCTTCTAGCTAACTAAAGTTAGAAAGTGGTATGTTTATTACGCGGGCGGGCGGCACAGGAGTCACCTCCTAGAGACGTGCCAGCAGCTTACACAGTTATTTGCCCTCTATTTATTTCACAAAGTGTTACATATTAATCATTTACTTATTTCCAGCACCTCCCATTCCCCACTTCCCATTAAAATGAAGTTATCAGTCCTTTGCGCGCGTGCGCAGTTCTTTTCTTGATTTGGGTCGGTGGTCTCATTTTGAGCCAGTGGTCTTGAAAGATGAAGTAAGGAAGCTCTTCATGGCTATGAACTTGTTACCTTCCATTGTGGGCAAGCCTCAGCAAGCCTTCTGGCAGCAGCCCGTACCTCCTGCCTGTATCTAAACATGCACTCTAGGTGCTAGCTATAATTCTATCTGCTTCTTTTGTCCCTATGACAGTTCATTTATTATAAGCAAAGTTTAAGACAGGCACATGATGGTGAATAGCACTATATTTCTTGGCTAAATTTCTAACCCTTCGTTAACTTATCTTTTGGTTCAATCAATCCAACTTGCTTCTAACTCCCAGATAAAGTTTAACTCTTCATAATCTCGACTCAAGGGGAAGCCAGTCTTTAGGTCTGCGTGAGGTCTGCCCATCTTTAGGTCTGGGAAGGTTGTGGGTACTGCATGGGGACTACCAGATCCAAAGGGTATACCTCAGTGTCCACCTCTCTCCTCCATCATGAAGAGAGGCTTTTTACAAGGGCCTGAACTGGCAGGACAAGGGGGAATGGCTTCACATTGACAGAGGCCAGGGTTAGATTAAATATTAGGAAAAAATTCTTTCCTGGGAAGGGAGTGAGGCAGTAGCTGCCCAAAGAAACTGTGGCTGCCTGTGCCTGGGAGTGTTCAAGGCTAGGTTGGATGAAGCTTGGAGCAACCTGATCAAGTGGAGGCTTGAACAAATCGGTGTTTAAGGTCCCTTCCTGCCAAAACCGAATTCTGTAATTCTATGGTTCTTCATGCAACACTTCCTTCTGGGGGCTCTGCTGGCAGCTAACACGCACGGCAATTGCAATGGGAATGGCAGCATGGGGGAGGTTAGGTGCACAAAGGAAAGCACAGGTCCCAGATGTGGGCTGACCTCCTTCCAGGACCATATTCTACTCTGTCTCACCTATAGCCAGGGGTAAGAAACCTCACTGAAAGAAACGTTTCCCTGCTCAGACTTTCCCCATAGGAAAGGGGCAGACGGGCATGGTGTGACCTCAGTGAGCCATCCTGCTCCAGCTGCCAGCACTGGTGGGGGGCACAGGCCGTGCCTGCAGGATTCCAGTTCCACTGAGACTTACTGATAACGTTGGCCTTGTTCTGGGAATTTCCCCGCATGTTCCGCTGGTTCTGGATGTATTTCTTGCTGTTCCTCCTGTAGGTCTCCTGGCTGATCTGCTTCCGGCCCTGCTTGTGGATGCTCTTTGCATTTCGGATGGTGGATCTGCAAGGAGTGAGAAACAAAACTTTCAGTTTCTGTGCTGGCAGCTCTCACGCCACACACTTCTTTCCCCACACTTCCTCCCCTGCTTCACCCAAACCCCAATTTCAGCTTTTGGAATTTGCCTGGTAGATGCCAGCCCTTGAGGGCAGCCATCAGTGAGACACAATGTACAACATGTTCAGAGGCAGCTGGATGGTGCTTTGGAAGCAAACACTGGTGGGTGAACCCTGAGCACAAGTCTGGAAAGTAATGATAGGGATGGTGAGGAAGATTGGGCATAAGACTGGAAGGATGAGATGGGCATGAAGTTTATCCAAAAAAAGCCCCAGAAGTGATCTATAGCTCTTTGATGAATGAACATACAGCACCTATCCTGGCTGCAAAACCGAGGTCCCTGGTGTGGGGTTTGGCATGGCTCCCTGATGCTCAAGGCTCACGTACAGGGGAATGGAGTATGGGGCATGTGTCAGCGTGCACCTGGATGTGCAGTGCTGAACCCACAGGAGAGAAACTACTGAGAGGAGTGACAGGCTGAGCAATGTGGGGCTGCCACAGGGGAACCCCCAGCACTGGGGATCGTCCCCAGGCAGGCAGACGGAGGCCCCTGCTTTGCCTTCAGTACCAGGGCAGGAGTGAGGTGGCTCCTGATGTCCACCCCATGGCATTGTCCTCCTGCTCTTCTCAAAGAAATGTGCCTCTCTGCCTTCAGCCCCTGCCTGGTCTGAGCACATATCCATGTCATAGCAAAGCTCTTGCCCGTAACAGCAGGTTATGGCAACCTTTGCAACAGGGCTTGGCCTGGCTGCCAGTGCCGCGGAGGCAGCAGTCACCATGGCAGGGGGACAAGCCACTGTCCTTGGAACAGGCCACCTCATCTCCCCCAAGGCTATCAGCAACCATCACTGTGTTCAAACAGGTGGATCTGGACTATTTTACACTGTCTCGCACACAGTCCATGCTCCATCAAAACTGGATTTGGAGAGATTTTATAGCAGGCCTGATGTGTCTTCTCGGAGAACAAAAGAGCAGCAAGATCTTTTTAGCCATTTCTTTGCACTGGAATTCATGAGCCATTACTGCTTTTTATCTTTTTAATCAAAATAAAATCCCTTACATTAACTCAAATCCTTCCATTAGATTAGGCCACTTGGCAGCTCTATTTAGTCAAATCTCTCCTTGCCTCTGAAAGATTCAGTGCACACACTTAGGAAATAAGAAAATGGCCAATTTGAAAATTAAACAAGATTAGCCCAGAAAAGAAACTTTGCAGGAGTTTCTGCAAAGGAGAAATACACCTGATGGGAGGACCTGTTGGAGCAAGGATCATGGAGCCCTGCATCAGCAATGCTGGGGGGCCTGTGGGAGTTGGGGAGCACAGAGCTGGTGGAAGGACAGTCCTGGTCTGTCTTTGCCCTGCTTACTTTTCTCCAGGCAGCTCCTCATTGCCAGGGCAAGCAGGTGACACCACAACACCCTGCCTGGTTTAATTTCATTTCTCTCAAGGAAGAGGGAGATGTTCTTCTGCCCTCTACACAGAGCTTCTCCTACCTCCGCGGAGGAGCACGCCGGTTCCTCTGCTCACTCTTCACTGAGGTGTTCACCTCCCCAGCTTTCTGCAGGTACATGGATGGGTAATAACCCGTGGTTTCATCCTTCCTGCAGTGCAACACAAAGCAACATCAGTTGCAGCTGTGACTCTGCAACCACCTCCTCAGTCCAGGAGAGAGATTTGATCATTCTTGTGGGTGGTCACAGAATCCTAGAATGGATTGTTTGGAAGGGACCTGAAAGGACCTCATTCCAACCTGCTGCCACAGGCAGGGACACCTTCCCCTGGAACAGGTTGTTCCAAGCCCCATCCAACCTGGCCTTGAACTCTTCCAACTCAGGATATTCCATGATTCATGGTTCATGCCTGTCCCCCGCTGGTGCCATGTGGGTTACCTCTCATGTTCCTTGCAGCTGGGATAAAAGTTGAGGTTTTGCAAAGCAAAATGTGCCAGAACAATTAGAGGCAAAATAACATGCATTTTTTTTCCATTTTCCTGCTCCTTAGATATTTCTGAAGCCCTCAGCAGAGGAATCTCCAGCTGCAATGTTTAATATTTGGCAAAAAACAGGCTGTGAGAAGCAGCCCTGCAAAAGGAAGTGCTGGGCAGTGGCACCAAAGAGGCCTGGCTTTCAGGGCCCTGATGTGGAGAACCAGGGGTCCTCCCTTCCCTCTGCCTGAATGCTGCTTGCCTGACCTGTTCTTCGCATCTCTCACCTGATGACCCACCAGCCATCAAGAAGCTTGTGGATGACTTCAATGGTATCGCCCTCCTTGAGGGTCAGCTCATCCTCTTCCACAGCAGTGTAGCTTTTGCAGACCATGTATGCCTCACCTACACACGAAATGGGGATGGTGGATCATGTGCTGATACCCCAGGGATGGGGGCTCAACCTCCCCAGCCACTGGGGAGAGGAGGCACCAGAGCATTAGGAGGCACCCTATATTTTAGGCAAGACTCAGGGTGCTTCAGGTTTGGACTCAGACTTCCCCCAGTCTTGTCATTGCCCGTGGCTCATCCCAGCCCCTTCACCATCTCTGCAGAAGAAAGTTTTTAGGTGCAAGCAGAGGAAGCACACCTATCTCTGCTGGAAAGTGTGTTCAGAATTCGGGTAGTGAAATAAGGCGGAAGGAAGTGTTGTGCTAATAGAGCCTGTTCCAGTGTTGTGAAACCCATAAAGCTGAAGCCTGTTGAGCAATCGGTGCAGTCTGCAGGATCCCCCCTCTGCTCCACGTGATAAAGCCCTGCTGTCATGGCAGGGCGATGCAGGGGGCAGGGCTGGGCCCTGACAAGGACAGCACAGAGGCGAAGAGCTCGAGAGCTCCTGCGCCTGGTTTGGATGCTGCACCGTGCCGTTCTGCTAACCCAGCACCTCAGCCTTCACCGAGCCAGCCCACCACGGCCACGAGGTAAAGATGCACATCTGTGATCAGCCAAAACACAAATCTAATGCTGAGCTGCAGGTCATGGGAAGCTCCCAAGGTTGACACTGAGGCACCAAGCCATGAGATTTATCCCTCCTGGCAGTTCCTACAGCAGCATCTCTCTGCCCAGTGATCCTTCTCAGTATGAACTGCCCAGCTTTGCAGTGAGCCATCTCAGTGGAGAGCTGCAGCAGGTTGTGCTCTGACGCACACCCTGGCCACCCCAGCTTTTTACCTGCATAGTTAGGCTCCTGCTCTTCAGACTCATCGGGACCATCCATTGGCTCCAGATAGGCAGCAGGGACCCAGCCTCGTTTATTCTTCAGCTGACAAAACCACCAGCCTGCAAGGAAAGCACCCATGGGCAAGAGCAGAGAGTGTTGTGGGGACTGGCACCAGGTCTGTCCCGGCCAGGGCAGATGCAGGCATCTCCGTGTCCTGGACTGAAGGAACAGTGCTGGGGCCAGCCTCTGTTGACATGGTGCAACCAGAGAACTTGACCAGTTCATCCTGTTCCTGCTGGGCAGGAAGCCTCACAGGCTGAGGCATGGCCAGGATGTTGCACAGTTTTCTTGAACTGCCCCTCACCCTCCAGCCTTCACTGCCATAACTAGCTCACATGCTGTGTTTGGACACAAGATGCAAGGGCAGTACTCATTCCTGCTGAAACTGGGAGACCCTCAGGGGCTCTCCAGAGGGATGGACACATACCATTCTCACTCTTCTCCACGACATCTACCATGTCCCCAGCTTTGAGAGACATCTCAGACGTGGAGCTCTTCTCATAGTCGGCGATGGCTCGGTACGTTTGCAGGACAATGGGGCCTGTGATGTCTGCATGGGAGAAGTGATGGATGTTCCCTCCTCCAGCCCCCAACCCAGAAACACCCTATTGCAGGCAGGCCAAAACCAGCCCCAGGACAGCCCAAAGTGCCTTCCCAGCCTCTTTCAGCCCCAAACCAGTTGGATTTCAGGACAGTGACTCATTCCCCCTGGGGATTTGGCTTCTCTGCAGCTGCAGCTCTGGCACAGCCAGCATGCTCTTGGTGAGGGTATCTGCCATGGGATGGCAACCCCACTCCCCAGAAGGCTTTGCTGCTGCCGAGGCAGCCACTTGCAGCCCTCTGAGACCTCTTACCAGTGGGGTTTTTCTTGGAATCCTTCGTCAGGAGGAAGACCTCAGGCTTCTTGATCCTAGACAGGTCAGAGCAAAGGCAGCTCAATGCCAACCACCCCTATCCATCAGCAGCGACACCCTCCCTTCAGGCTTCTGCCAGCACCCAAGGGCAGGAATGCAGGATTTCCCTCAAAATAGCAGGCAGCTGGACTCACTGGCTGTCTGTGACAGGGTTCATGTCATCATGACGGACCTTGAAGAAGTTGACCACATGCAGGCACCGGGAGATCTTGTGGGGTAGGTTGACCAGTGTGTAGCAGTACTCAGCCAGCGTGCCCTGCCTGTTCTCAGTTGAGCGCTGCCCATCAAACCACTTTGGGGCTGGGGGAGAGGAAAAAGGGCTCAGAAAAAGCAGAGAGAGCCTTGTTTTTAGTACTTTCCCAAGCATGCTGCTCTGAATCATTAATTTTGCCCTGCAAACCAGTGAGTCTGGCCCCAAGGTGCTGCATGGCTGCATTGTGCTGATAAGGTGAAGCTCTGCAGGAGCACAGCTCATGAAGCTCTGCAGGAGCACAGCTCATGCAAGCGCAGAAATGATCCTGTTTGACCCCATTTCAGTTTTAGGGCAACTCCTACATGTGTGTTCAGACTAAGCCCAACTTCTGGGCCACAAATACAGCGGATGCACCGGGGCACCAGGAGGGGCTCAGGGACCAGCCTGCAGTCGAGGAGCTATGCTTATTCTCCCATCCCACTGATCACGATGTTCTTGACCCCAGAGCTCTAAAACACTGCTGGCAATCCCGACCCCCAGCAGTGCTGAACCGCATGCTGCGGGTGCTTTTGTGCAGTCGGTGGCACCCCATGCCCCCCAGCAGTGCCTCAGTTCCTCAAATGGANTGGTGGCACCCCATGCCCCCCCAGCAGTCTGACACCTGTCTCGTGCCCAGTGCCTCAGTTCCTCAAATGGAATAAGGGTGCTTTGAACAGCCCCAGCATGGTGGGGGCGGCACACTGGAAGAGGCCCAGCATGGTGCTGTTAGTCCAGCTGCAATGGAGCCCCCCAGACTGGCACCCACACTGCTGCATAACGCAGGCTTACTCCTCCTCCAGAGATGTCGACCACGCCTGCAGCTCTTTTTCAGGCTCCCTTCTGCCTCCTTTAAATCAGGAAATTGAATAAAATGGGGAAGTTTTCTGATATGCACCTTGCTTGGGGACAAAGTGTCAGCTGTTTGGATCAGGAGTTCATTCCCTGTCATTGAAGACATATTGCATTGTTTCCTCTTGCAAAGTATCTGTGTTGCTGTAAGGGCATTAAGCCAATCCCAGTGATGGTGTCACCAAAGGAGGGCTCAGCTCAGCTCCACTCAGTTCAGCCTCCCCAAAACCAGACACTTTGCACCAGCCAGAGGTCACAGCTGATGCTTCTGGACGTGCCTCTGGGGTGCCCAGACTTCAGAGAGGAAGGACAGGGTTTGCGGGGCTGCTGAGTGCTGGGGAGAATTGCTGCCACTGCTCAGATCTTTCTGGGGTTTTGATTTCAAGCCTGGTGTACAGGAAATACTGCACTGTGCACCTGTCTGGGAGGCAGCCAGCACAGCTCAACCCACCAGGGAATTTCCCAACTAGCTGCAATTTCTATTCACCCCCCAAGCCGCGGTGCTTGCCCCTCACCTGGCAAGTGCGGGATGATCCGGTTCTCTATGTTGATGTCCCCGGATTCAATGGGGAACATCTCCTTCAGCGCTTTCTGCAGAGCAGAGCCAGGCATGACAGTGAGGATGGCACCAGGGGAACACTCTGTGACATCCACTCCTCTGCCCCTAGCCTGCCTCCTTTCCTGGTGCTCGCCCCACATGCCACTCGCATGTGTTGGCTGGATCCCACACCTCGGCACTGGGAGAAACCTGCCCAGGGACACAGAGCCAATGGCTCCCACCTTCAAGGGGCAAAAGAGATTGAAGGACTGGACCCAGGAGCCTCTTTTGAACCAGGTTTGATTTGAGGCAATTTCAGATGAAATTCACCCTCCTTTTTCTGCCCCCCCAGGCCCATGTGTCCCAGGAGGACTCACGTGGAACTCATATATCTCAGTAAAGCGACGGTAGACGACCTTTTCAGAGAGGTCATTCCACTTGACCAGGAACATGTAGACCTGAGGGGCAAAGCAGAGGCTGCAGTTCTGCAGGCAGGTGGGACCCCACACCCTACCATGCCCGGGGAGCCCTGTGGATGGTCCAGTTTCAGATAAAATTGAATATTTTCCTTCCACCACCCCAATGCGAGTAGCTCTGCCTTGCCAGCAAACAAACTGGGCACTAGGGGAGCTTGGCAGGGACAGAGAGGGGACGGAAACATGCAGGTGGGTGGGAAACAAAGAGAAAAAAGACCTTTCCAAGCTTGCAAGGTAACCAACAGTTTGCAAAGGAGGTGCCCGAAGTCTTGTATGTTCAGTACATTTTAGCCTCTGGCTGCCTCCAGCTTATGTTGTCAGCCATAACCCCCTAAAAACAAAGCTTTTAGGCCCTCAGTCACATTTGTTGAAGGAAATTTGTTGCCCAGGCTTTTTACCTTGGCCAGCCCTCAGTCCTCACTTGCCAGAACGCTGCTGAGTACTCACATAGTGCTGGCTGGGGAAGAACCTTTTCTCGTAGCCCAGAAGTTCGATGTGCCGGATGAAGGCATCCCCCATTGCTGCTCCTGCCCGCAGCGTCCTGCTCCAGACCCTGCTCCTGCCTGTCTGGGTGTCCGGGCGCTCTCCCCTCCCCTCTGCCCTTGCACAGCTCTGCTTTGCCTTAAAGCCCTGGGGAAGCGGAACTCCCGCTGCAATCGCACCCGTAATCGTTTACCCGCTGTGGTTTGTACCGAGTCGGTGCTTCCCACGGCCAGTTCCCAGCCCAGCCCCTCCAGTGGCTCCAGGGCTGGGGAGGGGGTGAGCTGGGAGGCTTCTGGGATGACCTGAAGGCACCTCTGGAATCAGAGGACAGTGACGGGTAAGGGCCAGGCTGGCTGCCCTGATATCCACAGGACTCCTGACTGCTGATGTTGTCCCTTGACAGCACAGGGTGCTGCACCAGAGGGTCAAGGACAGGTGCCTTGGCAGTGACAGCCAGAGACACCTTCACCCTTTTCTGTCAGAGCTGGAAGGGCTGAATGAAGCATGTGACAGACTCCCTGAGCCCCAGGAATGGCAATACTGTCTTCTGTGTCGCTGATGGGGAATCTGGGGCACAGCACAGGCAGGATGAGGCAGCCAGGGGCTCAGGGTGCAAAAGCCCCTCGCATCACCATTTCCTTCCAGTCACTTGCAGCTTCCTCAAAATCTGCCACCAAAAGGCGTCCTTGAGGAGCCCCTGAGGACCTGAGCCCGTCCCAGCCCTGCTCAACACCTTACCTGGGCACAGGGCTGAATGTGAGGGGACCCCAGGCATAGGGAAACCCCAGAGTGGGCTGGAGACAGACCCCTGCATCCTGCTGGCAGAGCAGGAGAGTCCCTTGCTAAGCCCTTCTGAAATGCCAGCACACCAGCTGCATCCATCTCCTTCTCCTTCTCCATCCTCAGTTCTGAGCAGAAAGACCTGAAGGGATGTGAGAGCTGCAGGGATCAATCCCACTCTGCCTGCCATCAAAGGTGTGCCCAGGAGAACTTTTGTCCCCACCAAGGGCACCCTCAATTACAATGGGCACCGGAGGTGGGCAGTCACCTGACAGAGCCAGGACCTGCTCTCCACAGGATCCTTGGAGGATCCAGCTCCAGCCAGCTGTGAACACTCAGCTCCACCCCGACGCTGTGCTCCATCCCCTCTGGAAGCCTGTGCTCGAGTGCAGCTCCTGTTCCCAGCAGGCCAGCACGTGCCATGAGCTGGGTGCCAGAGCAAACCCAGCCCCATGCTCAGCCAGGAGCAGAGATACCTCGGGCAGAGAGGCAGCACCCCCGTCCCCCGACCCTGGCAGGCAGCAGCCCCAAAGCACAGCAGAGCTGACAGGGACTCTCCCTGCTGACCAGCAGCAGCAAACCCTGGCACAAGATCAGCCCAATGCCCTTGTTAGATTGTAAAGACAAAAGCTTGCTCTGGCTGCATTGAAAACATCAAATACTAACTGTAGCCCTCCCCTGGAACTTGGGTGTGGTACTTGCAGCTGTGCAACAGTAAATGGTCATTTACATTCCGTTTCTTATTTTAACATGGGGACTTCCCTATATGCAAGGCAAAATTATACAACCACAGATATTAAAAAGAATGATCCATCCAAGGCTGTTTGGATTCTGCTCTGTTAGTCACCAGATAACTGCTGCTTATGTAGAACACCATAAACCTTGTCATAAAAGCTAATTTCATAATTACAATTGTTTGTACTAAATTTAAAACTGCATTACAGACAGTACATTACTGGAAACCACTTAGTTCACATGTTTCTTCCTGTTTCCTCATTCCTCATCTTATGATGTGAGAAATGAGAGGCTTTAGATGCCACTGTCAGTGAAGTTCATAGCGAAACACCACCTGTAACTCAGTATGATACACTGCTGAGCACTCCATCAAATGTCTCACAGCTAATATGTGTCAAGAAGCATGATTTTAGAAGAGTCCTCCATCTGTTCCAAGAGGAACATCCCATCTGAACAAGCTAAGTTGTTTTGGTTTTGCACAGCCTGATTTTTGGTAGCGGGGGGAGGGCCACGGAGGTGGCTTCTGTGAGAAGCTGCTGGAAGCTTCCACCATGTCCAGCAGAGCCAGTGGCTGATGGCTCTGAAGATGAACATGCTGCTGGTGAAAACTGGGCCAATTAGAGTTGATGGTAACGCCTCTGTGGTAACAGATTTAAGAATAAATCAAAGCAAAGGTGTTGGCGGAGTTTTAATTCCAGCCAGAGAAGAGGAGGAGGTGAGAACAGGTGAGGGAGAACAACACGGAGACACCAAGGTCAGGGGAGAAGGAGGAGCAGGAGGCGCTCCAGGCGCGGAGCCGAGGTTCCTCTGCAGGCCGTGGTGCAGCCCATGGGGAAGCAGCTGTGCCCCTGCAGCCCCTGGGCCCACGGGGGATGCAGAGATCCACCCGCAGCCCTGGGGAGGTGCCCGTGCCGGGGCGGGTGGGTGCCCGGAGGAGGCTGGGATCCAGGGCGAGAGCCGGTGGGGAGAGGGGCCCTGCTCCCAGGCTGGAGCAGCCTGGCCTTGCAGGGCTGCGCCCGTGGGGAGAGAGAGGCCCAGCGCAGCAGGCTGGGGAGGGCCGTGTGCCCGTGGGAGGGACTCACGCTGCAGCAGGGGTGGTTTGGCTGCTGCTCCTGAGAGGGGACCCACGCTGGGAAGTTCCCGGAGAACTGTCTCCCGTGGGAGGGACCCCACGGCCTCACAGGGAAGGATCCTCTCCCGGAGCAGCGGGAGGAAATCTCGGTGATGAACTGACCAAACCCCCGTGCCCTGTCTCCCTGCGCTGTCGGTGGGAAGGAGGGAGGGAAAAAGTGTTTTTAAGGACTTACTTTACTTCTCATTATCCTCCTCTGATTTTGTCAGCAAAAAATTCACTTTGTACCTCTAAGCTGAGCCTGTTTTTCCCTTGAAGGGTTTTCTCCCGGTCCTTAACTCATGAACCCTTCATTAAATTTTTCCTTCTCCTCTGCCCAACTGTGGCAGGGGAGGGCAAGTGAGTGACTTTTGTGGGTGCCTGGCATCTGGTCAGTGTCAAACCACAACGTAAGTTTACTGAGTTCATGAACTGATTCATACTTTGGGAAACAAGGCTGGGATCTGAACACAGCACCCCATTTTGAGAGAGATGGAGAAGATCCATGTCCTCCAGACCAAGCTGGTAGCAGTGCTCTCAGCAAGGCCCCACCGCTTTGGAGCGGGAACAGCACACACAGGACTTCAGAGGATGGATTGCAGTCAAGGTTGTTGAAGATGGAGTGCTGAAGGTTAAGAGTTTCTTAGGCAAATGGACTATCCTCTTTTGGCACTGCTCCACCCAAAATTAGTACCAAAACCTCTTAGGATACAAGAGTTGATGGAAGGAATGCCACCCTTATCTTTGTTCAAAATGAAATTTTTGGTGTTTGGTAGTTTAAATTTCAGCTTAATTCATTACAGAGCCAAGGGAGGCCTTTCTTACATCACGGATGGCAGACAGCTCTTACACAATCACAGAAACGAGAGCCTGCCCTCTTCCTTGGCTGTGGGTCTCTGACAGGACAGATATGAAAAGAAACAAAAAAGAAGAGGTTCAAGTTTTGTATGTGGAAAACTTGAAATGCCAAGAGAAAAACACTGGCCAGCAACTGCATCACACAGATACTGGACCTCAACTGGTGGTTATGCTGTGAGAAAAGCCAGGGTGCCATATCCAAGGAGTGCCCAGTTCCACCATGGACACCCTGAATCCTACACTACTTGGATCCAAAATTCCCATTTAAGAGAAAGGATCCAGCCCACTGCACAGGACAGGCTTTTAAAGTTCACTAAAACATGGGAAATAAATACTCATCTGCTTCTTCATCACCACAAACCTTCCCTGTTGGGACAAAAACTAGTCAGAGCTCTGGTAAGTTGTTGGAATTTTATTTATTTATTTATTTATTTATTAGTACAGCCAAGGCTTTTTAGGGCATGTCATGTACTACTAGTTTGGAAATGAGCGAGATTTTCATACACACCAGCACCTTAAAAGTCTGCTATACTGTTAGGACTAAAGGTAGATAATTTCTTAATATAAAATTGATATTTGGAAAGTATAAATATTGGTGCAATTATTTTGTCAGACTAATTTCTCTCAACTGGATATAACTCAAAATGTCCAAGACAAGAAAGAGCCTTCAGCACTGAGTGCCAATGCACCCATCAGCTCTACTGCCCACCCAGCAGTGGGCCAGACACGATGCACACCACGCAAGGACTCCAGTCCCTCCAGCAAAACCATTGCAACCACTTTCACTTCATTCTTCTTTAAGCTCTTGCAAACAAAGTTTCAGTAGAGCCACTCTGCTGTTACACACTTGACAAGGCAATACCCTGGAATTATTTATTTTCCTGTTCCTTTGCTGTGACACTTTGCCCTCACTTTGAGTGAGCACTAACGACTTCACCAGCAACAGAGAGCTGGGCAGGCAGCTGTGCAAAAAGTGCCTCCCAAAGAGGGCTGTGAGTAAAGCAGTGATGAACTATTCTGCTTTTTCAGAAGGGGAAGTCAAGCCAGCTGAAACCTGGAGAAAGCTGCATTAGCTCATTTCCCCATTCTAAACATGTCCAGAAGCAAGTGTGAAACCTGGTCCCAAGCTACTGCTCGAGGTTCATTAACTGAGCATGGCTGTGGAAGTGATCAGCAGGCAAATGTGTTGGTGGTTATAATGTGGACAGTGCCCACAAGGCTGGGTTAACATTCCGTGGGGCTGGGAACGGCTGTCTGCTGAGGCACCAACCACCACCAGCTCCTACCTGCAGAGAAGGAAGGTAGGACCAGGACGAGCGTTTTCAAAATGCTGCAGCACGGAGCAAACCCTGCCCCTGCTGACATCACCAGCACAAGGTCCCGGTGTTGACGTGGGAGCACCTAGATCTGCATGGAGCAGTTGTGAGACAGGAGCAGATGTCCTGTAGGTCTCCCTTATCTCCAGAATGACAGAGCTGTGCTGCTCTGAATTTACCTGCTGAATTTCAGGTTGCTCCCAGGGAACAGACACTGCACTCAATTGAATTTAAGGCTTAAAAATTTTCCTTGAGGATATAACCACCTCACCCACTCAGAGCTGAATTCCTGTCTCAAAGGCATGACTGGACCTTACTTCTTTGCTGGCAGAAGTAACCATGCTGCAGCATGCTCCACCTGCCTACAGAATTGCTGCTGGGACATGATTTGATTTAAAAGGCGTAACTGTGTACTGCACAGACAGTCATGAAAAACATCAGAAAGGTCTTTATTTCTTCATCATGGAAGATGATTTTCCATTTTTGCATAATGCAATCATCTCAAAGCCATGACAGTAAAAGAGAAACCTTTACAAGTAATCTGCATCTTTAGAGAATATCATACAGCCAGAACTGTATATCTCTTACAGTCTGAGAAACTTAAAAAAAAGGTGTACATGAATCTCTTACATGTTGAGATGCATAATCAAGACTATTTAATTTAATTGTTGTATTCACAAAATATTCTGAGTTTTTGACATAATAGGATTTAGAGGAGGTTGTAGCATGTTTCCATAACTAGTTCTAGACGAACAGGAGACCATCTCCCACAGCCTTCAGCAGAAAAGCTCTCACACGAGTCCATGCAACTGTTGTCTGTGGTAGGACTGCAAGACCAAACCCATCATGTATAAACTGTGATACTCTGATATAACACGCACTTGCTACTCTGAATTAACAGAACAAACCATGATGGGGTTTAATTTCACTTGCTTCCTAATCCACACACTAAAATACTGACCATTCCACAGTCCATCTCATTAATGCATACTAATCATCAAGTGAACCAGTTTATCTTTTATTTAGGAAAAACGTATGAATTGTGATAGATATAACAGGAAAAATTAGCTCAAACATACAGATACTATTGTCCAATTAGCCATTAAAGTAATAGCTGAAAATTGATGTGGCGTTTTTTTCTCCAAAGTAAACAAACTGATTTCATTACAAAAGCTAAGATGCATTCAGGTACAATGAAATTCAGCTTTATTGGAAAATGGAGACAGCCTCAGCTAAGTCCCTGTTGATTCTAATCCCTGTCATCTCCCCAGCACTGCTGCATCAAATTTAGTCCTTAAAATATATTCCAAAGTAAACTCAAGACATTCCAAATCTACAGTCATTCTTTGCTTTAAGTCAATTCACAGAACTGCTGAAAAAGTAGACATTTCTATCTAATAGTACAAAAGGGTTTGTATAGAAGATACTTCTCTTATACAATTATATTACACAGCTCTAGACAGGTCCAGCAGGCTCTTCTCAGAACCGGATGCTTCTGACTAGGTAAGAGAAATTACAAAAATAAGTTAGTTTCATTGAAGCCTTGTGTCTTACTACAAATATGAGCAGTTTGTATTCTATTTTCCAGGTCTTTAGGCCTAGATTCAGCAAGCATGCAGAAGCTGAATATCGCTCTCAATAAATATGAGATTAAATGTGCGCCTGAGTGGTCTCTGTCAGAATTTAGAACAAATATTTATCTTAGTATAAATTCAGTGGATGGCCTAAAGCATCTAAAACTCTGAACCACTGCAGCATCAAACTGTGCAGCCATTGCTCAGACAACATTCCTGTGACCTTTAATTGACAAGTGAGATGGTTTTTTATATCTCACTGGCTGCAGTGCTTCCCAGATCAGTTTCTCTTCTGTATTTTGTATCCTGCCACATTCAATTTTATGACAAATACCTCCAACACAGACTTCACTGATTTCATAAGACCACACCATGGCTGTGCCTGTAATGCTCAGGGCACAGACAGTTGGGGTGCTGGTTTGTCAGTTCCTGCAACTTTCTACCACATCATTTCATAATCCCGATGCCGCCTTCTGTGTGCTGGGCTGTGCTCACGCTGTGGGGGGCAGGGCCATGGCCAAGGCTGTCCCTCGGCTCCCAAATCATAGATGGTGCCAGGAATGAAACCCAGGGGCTCCAGGCTCCACTAGCCAATGCTTCATCTAACTTTATACTAATCCAATCAAATTGCTGAAGTATCAACTGCTGCATAATGAGGAAGATATTTGGGTTTCAGTGTTACCAGAAAACTGAAATGGGAAGAAATCCTACAATTTTCTTTGAATGAAGCACAGACACTCCAAACCATGTGAGTCACCATTTTAGATTTCGTGATGTGACAGCATTGCTATCATTGTTCTCCATCACCATAGAAACATAATTTTTAGGAACAAGTGAAGTTAAGAATAGAGTAAGAGAAAGATTTGGACATTTGGGCATTGTAAATTAAACTAGGCTTTTAATAAAAGTTACCAGAAAAGAAAGAAAACTTTTAAAGGAGGTTGGTTTGTCATCACAGTTAATAGCTTTACTGAGCATCCCCAGCTCAGACAATACTGCAGCCATAGTGAAGAGCTTTCCTGCTCAATTACAACTTGGAAATATATGGGCATTACCAAGAATAATAATCCTTTTTCACACAACCATGTCAGAGCTTTTCATAAACACTCATTCCCTCAGCTCCCAGTTGCTCTGCTTCTGAGGTATGTGATTACCATCACACATTTTTATTTTTAGGCCACATGTTTCTAGGATTGCCTCACAGATTTGAACACAGTGTGCTTTATATTGTATTTGGATAAGAAAGCGCAAAACATCCGACACTTTATATGTGAGAACTAAGACACATAAAATAATTCACAACTAAAGTACTGGCACCTTCTGACATTCAGTATTACACTTCATCTCTCTTTTCCCCAGCCAAAAATATAAAAATATTATTCCTTGACAGGTGTTGACTTCAAGAAACACTAAATTCTTTTACCCAGTGTTGATGAGATCTACGACGTCAGGTCTGGATCTTGCTTTATTTGAAACTTTTCTTCTGTTTTTGTGTTATCTGTTAAAAAAGTAGTAATGAATGAGAAAAAGTGGAACTTCCCCACCAAATTTGTTACTGTTGTACTTAAGTAAAAATTTATAAAAATATGAAAAGCTTAAATTATCTTTTTTAACTATTAAAGATAACTAAAAGCGTATCCACAGCAATCTGATTCTGTGGAAATTACCATTTCCACTGCAATGTAAAGCAGTTCAGGATCTTAAGAGCACTTTAGTTCTTAATGAATGGAAATAAAATTGACATTAGTAGGACTGCTTCTCTTTTAACTAGATACAGAGTTCTGCATTATTCTCTTTCAGTCTGTCCAAAACAAATTTTAACCCTAGCTAATTTTCAAAGCACAGTATCACACAGGAAGGCATTATGATATCTTTTAAAAAAAAATTCATGTTGGCTAAAGCATTCATCCCCTTTTGATACAGTTTTATTCATTGCAGGGATGCTTGGAGGTAAATCAAAGGAATCTCGTGTCTGTATAGCACTGTCCATATGACCCAGAGGCTGATTCTGTTCTTTTTACAGAGAATATGATGTTGGAATGAAATTGTATTTTTCCCTGAAGTTGTTTGGAAGGTTCAGTGTGAGAGTAATTCATCACTACAAAGCCAAGCTGTTTCACCACATGATCATTTTATACCTTCCAGCCTAGTTCTGAAGTGATTTGGGGTTCTTTAGCCCCTGTGTGCCTTTTTACAAAAACATTTCTGTAGTTACAGTGTCTGAAGCCAGTTTTGGATGACAAATTCATAACTATGCTTTTCTATCTCTTCCAAACCATCACACTGAAGGCTCCCAGTTAAATTTCCTCCACAGTATTCAGGAACAACTGTCCTTCTCCTTCATCATCTAGCTTCAGCAATCCCACAGAGTTTTGGCATGATAAAGACATCTGATGTTCCAGCCTTCACAACTGTGAGCTTAAAATCTGCAGCTCAGCTCTGCTGTGACTCACTCTAATGTTTGACTTCTTTCTGTCTTGATGGCTGCAACAGTGTCAGTCCATACTCCAAGAAAGACAGACTTAAAACCCTTGGAGTGAACCTGTAACTCAGCTTGTAACACTCATTCTGGTTGAGAATGTTGGCTCAGCTTAGAGTTCAGTGACATGACAGGTGTAATAGGGGATGCACAGTTTGTTCACCTAAATCTCGTGAAAATTGAATAAAAGAATAAATACTGACATTCGACAATATGGATTTTACATCCACTGGTGACAGTATGTTATGTGAGGTACTGTTAAAATAGAATATAGTAAAATAGAATTAGAATATATTGTAACCCCAAGACTTCTTGTAGTGGAATACAGAAATAATAAGCACACAGTGATAAATGTCTAAGCTAACAAGCTGCAGAGCTGGGAGACAAGACATGCTGAAGAGATAAGGAGGATAAGCTACGGACATTCCAAAACCTCAGGTTATCTCGCACCTCCCTAAGGAGATAGCCAACTACACAGAGGAGGATGCTGCCATCAACTTTGAAGAAAACCAGGCTTTGGAAACTAAAGGAAGTGTAAATTACTGTCTAAGCCTAATGAATATGTAACAACCTGAAAAGGTACTTAAGAACAAAGAAATGTTTTGTAACTTTGTAGCTGTTTTGGTGGAGTCAGATCTCCCCCAGCTACCGCGCACGCTATTTTGCTCGTTGCTGCTTGCTCAATTATAATAAATTTTTTAGATATATTATTGGAGTCTTTGTTTAATTCTAAGTAACTTATAACAATAGGGAAACAGAAGCAATGGAGACTGGAAAGGGAATTTCCATGGAAAGGCTACAGAAGAGCAGGAGCATTGAGATTTGCTGCTTTCTCTTTTGGGCAATGTAAGCAGGATTAGGGAATGAACTGAAGTTGAGAGTCTCAAGATGAATGTGGCTGATGCACAGCAGCCACCATCCCAGGGCTGTTGGCTGTGCTTCCATCAAGCTGCCACAGACACATCAGCAAACCCTTCTCAGGATCACCTGGCACAAAGGCAGCACCCCACCCAACCACCACAGCACCTTGGAACCACAGCACAACCAGCTATGGCCATCCAGGGCCGTGCTGACAGGCTGGGGTACAGCAGAGGCAGCATTTCCAGGAGAAGGGCACACAGCAGACAACAGCATCCCAACTCTCAGGTCAATTCAGTATTCCTAATGCACTGAGACCACGTGCAAAAACACACAGGGGATATAAAACCTACAGCTTCCTTGGTCTTATGTTTATCTACATACTAGGAAACACTGCACCAAAAGGGTTGTCAAGGGCAGACACTGCCCATGGAAGTGGTGGAGTCGCCATCCTTGAAGGGATTTAAAAGCTGTGTAGATGTGGCACTTGGAGATGGTTTAGTGGTGAGCTTGGCAGTACCGGGCCAACGGTCTGACTTGGTGTTCTTAGAGGGCTTTTCCAAACGAAATGATTCTGTTTGAAAAGGATGCAGCTCAAGTATATTCTTGGACAATAGGAAAGGTAGATGGTTTTCAGAGTTTGAGCACCAGAAGAACAACAATACTCCACCCCCTTGCCCCCAGCAGAGTACATCCACGCCAGTGCAGCGTTCAGAGTTCCTGATGATGGCAATCACTCACTTGCATCAGTTGGGGAAACCACCATGCTGAATAACTAGATGCATCATTCAGGATATAAACACTCACTGAGAGCCTATGTATAGGTATGACTCACCAACCATGAACAATTCATAAAACTCCTTTGTAAAATTATAAATAGTAGCTTTTGCTGCAAAGTATTTTTCATGTGGTGCAGCATGATACTACTATAAATGAAGAAATGTGCCAGAAACCAATAAAAGACCTTCTTTTTTTGTTTTGACTGACCTGACTTTAAAAGCAGATGCAACTTTGTTCAGCATTACTTAAAAATTTGGTGATAATAAATGAAGACAAACACTTACCCCCTAGAGATACTTCTATTTGGCTTGGTTCAGCTGGCTCTTAAATGAAAAAAAAAAAACCAGTCAAATGAATATGATGAATGATATGATGAATCAGATTAGGGAAATTAGGTTTTCCCTGAAAAAAGCACCTAATTTTCCTTTAACAATCAGACTCATATCTCTTTGTCTGAGATAAATTTGTATAGCTTTCTATAGTCCGCAACAAAATATAAAAAAAAACCCCAAACATTTATTACAGTCAACTATGAAACACCTTCTTTTCCAAGAATGGTTCACTGTGGCAATCATATCACCAAGACCCAGAACAAAGTAATGTGCACTTGCCCAGAAAACACCACATTTGGAACAGCTTAAAGAAGGAGTCACCACTTCTCCCAAGCATTGTCTTTGATGGCAAGTATGTGTTCTTTGGGGGCAGAGTGGGAAGGTGCATAACAGAGGACAAGAAGTATGTTTTAATTCCATGCTGAGTTTTCTACTATCTCTGCATGGACTGTAGATGAACATGTTCTGGGAAAACCACTTAAGCTTTTTAACACTGCAGATGTTAACAACTGGCAGACTGCAGCAAGCTCACAGACCATCAGCAGCTCATCTCCTCCCTCCCACACCTCCACACATAAATAGAGCCAGTAGTTTCCTTTATAATAATTTTCATCATACAAGTGTCCCTTACTCTTAAAATGTTTCAGATGTTTTCTCTTAGTTTTCCAGTTCCTTTGTGTAATGATTTATTTAGTCAATTGTAAAAGTTCTCCCTGCACTACACCAACTTAGGATACATATTTTTAAAAGGTATATTGGATCAAAGCGAAGTTGCCCAACCACATGTCCTTCAGTTAATTCACAGCACAAAGCTAAGTTCTCCCTTCAGACTAAGGTGATGTGTGTGCAGTCCCAGATGCAGTAGCAGAGGTTACAGAGCTTGCCAGCAGGCAGAAATTCCATCCAGACCCCACTGCCAGCTGTGCAGGCAAACTTCACTTGGCCGAACATGCAGACATGCACACATCTGAGTTAAGCAGATATCAATAAATAGATACTGAATTGGCTTTATACATTGCCCCAACTAATCTTTCTTTCCAGCTCACTCCTCATTTGCAAAAATCAAATCAAGGGACACACGAGTGACACAGCTCGAAGAAAGCAGAGGCACTTTCCACTAAATTATTAATATTTAACAGCTATAAAAGTGTTGCACACCATTTCTCAAAACGAAATGGCTCACCATGAGCAGCTTACACCTAGGACATGACTCCTAATGACATCTGCCAATAGGATGCAGAACTCCATACCCCGCCCCTCCTGCACGGACACGTGTCACACTGCATCACCTGGTAGTACTGGGGCTGCTGCTGGCGCTGTAGGTGGTGCATCTTCTTCAGCTTCCTCCATCAGCTCTAAGATTAGACATGATAATTGTTTAACTTCACAATGAAAACAGCTCACATGCAACACAAGGACAACCTTTGAATTGCAAATCCTGAAACTTGGCACATGAACAGGTTACTAACACTTGTAATTGAGATGCAGTTCGAATTTTTCTGTTACAGGAAAAACATTCTCTGTCTTGCCTGCAAGCACCAGAAGTTTCCTCTTAAGTTTCCACGTTTTTCAGATGAAGAAAAAACCATCATACTTATAAGCAGTAGGCTCAGAGCCTTTCAATCATTCACCTTGGTATCCATCAGTATCAGATCATTTTGATCACAATTAGTGGACATAGATAATGCCCAAACCTCACGTGATCCATGACCAATCTGTTCCCCCAGTCCCAACACACACTGACAACTTATGCTGAACTGACAACAGTTCAATGGATTCTTTCTTTTCTACCTGAATTCCCTGGAAATACCATTACACATTTACTCGCCTGGAAGGTTCCCCCTTGCAAAGAGACCTCCCTCCCACCTCAGAAGTGCCCCGGGTCTGGTGAGCAGGTCAGTGGGGATTTACTGGCTACAGCATCTTCTTGAGTGCAGTGCACAGAGCTCAGCTTGTCAGCTGGAATGCACTGGTGGCTGGATGTATTTGAACAGACACTGGTCGGCTGAGGCCTAAGCTGGGTAAGGCCACATTGTGACAGGTTATTTGGCCTCTGAATTTCTAATCTGACACTGGCTCACAAAGAACACGACACAAGGGACACTGTAGTGACAGTGCTTTGTGGTTTGTTTTTTCTCCCAAATTACATCCAACAACCAGGTCACAATTATTTTAGCAACCAAAAATACTGTACATCTTTCCCTCCCACTACCCCAAACAATTTCATTGTCAGGGCCAAACTGGCCGTGGCAGTTCAGCTAACTAGAGTCTACCTCTCTAAACAGTTACAGATTCAGCAGAATGCAGAATTTTTCACTGGAACAGAGTTGTGCAGCTACTGGAAGATCTTGCTACTGTGATGGATTTAAACCCACAATGTAGAAACTCTCATGTAAGTCTGTTGCTCAGACATGATCCTAAATTTCTTTGGGACTCTGCAGCTGAAAAATACAAAATCAGTGTCTTGCATTTTCATATCAAGTCAATGCTAATCTTATACTGTTTACATGTAAATGTATCCCCCTGCCCTCAAGTTAACTGTACATACATGTTTAGTCAGGAAATCTTAATGAGAAATACACAGACAAGAATTTGATACAGAGACCTTAACAACTTGGGGCCTCTGCCACTAAAACACAAGGTAGAAAATGAAACTTGGTAGGTTACAAAAATACATTTGTCATCAGTGTCTCATAAATACTTACTATTGTTAATCACAAGTCCTGGAAATGGTCTGGAAAAAAAAAAAAATTACTGATTCTAAAATGCACTGCATGGCATTTCCTCCCAATGCAACCTCCCCATACTTCTATAACAGAGGTCATGCTAAAAAATGAAATGAAAGTCAAGTAAAACAGAAGGAATAGCAGCTCTTGGGCACTTTGGTTCTTCCAAACTAGCATTTTGAAAAGTAACATATATGGGAAGAGCTAAACCCTTCCCTCGGTCACTGCTACTTAGCAAGGGGTCACCTCTTCTTCAGGGTTCAACTCAAAAACACACATCAAAGCCCTTTTGGTTAGAATATGTCATGATTAAGGGTTGAGAATTCAGACTCCTAAGTAAAATCTGTTAAGGAAATTTCTCTCTCTAAAGATAAACTGAAGCTTTTACACTCCTGTGAAGTCTCAAATCTATGATTTGAGAAGTTACAGAAACTGATAAATTTTTATTTTCAACTCCTCCTTAGAATGATTCCAATGTTTAATTTACTCTGCTTCATGCATACAAATTAACACTGTATATATGTATTTGTGTGTGTGTATGTCTATGGAGAGATACAGATACAAATCAAATTCCATTATACTGTAACTGGACAATATTGTATTTTTAAATATTGAATAGAAACCAATAAGCTCTGGACTTGTCTCAAAACTTGGTATTATGACTGGGAGACCAAGGCCCAGAAAACTATAGGCCGTTTTTACACATTATGATTAGGTTTCAACTCAAAAGGCTCGCTGTAATATGCAGTATTAATAATATGCACTTTGTCATAGCAAACTGGACATGTCCTCCTTCAGTCACGCTAGGAACATCTGGGCTTCATTTGGCCTGAAACATTGTTATCCAAAAAGAGCTAACACGTATTTAAAGATGTACTACAACTTCTCTTCTCTCACATTTATTCCAGCTATGGGCCTGTGCTCACAATATAATTAATGGAAACTACATACCTAAGGACAGTAAACTTGATAAACTTTGCCGATTCCAAAATCTTCCTCATTGAGCTGATTTCCAGGTAACTGGGTGCTTTAAATGCCACACCTGGAGGCATTCCATCCACCAACACACAGCCAGGGTTGTTAGTGATTTTTCTGTATGGAACTTTCACAGGAAAATTCATACCAGTGGCTTCACCTAAGTGAGAGAAGTCGTATTTATTTTCAAGCCTACAGTATTTCTGATTACACTGAAGAAAAAGTCCTCAGATACTAAGAAACAAAATGCAGACCATGCTTTCTATCAGATCTGAAACCATGAAAATTCACTTGACAATGGAACAATTACAGTGTTAGAAATGAGGTTCTGGATTACACTCATGAACATTACTATGAGAGCATTAGTCACAATTCCAATTCTGACAGTTCAGAATGTGAAGAACACAGATTCTGCTCTTAGAAAAAGGTATAGAACAGGAAATAAAAGGAGACAGCTGCATGAAGGAAAACAAAGTGTTTCCTGCAATGCTGTGAAAAGCAATTCAACACAGCACAAGTGAAGGAATTTCAGATAAGCAAACCCAGGTCATTACTACGGTACAATGCAAAGTAAAAAAAATCAAACAATACTATACACAGCAAAAGGTTAAATTGCATTTTTAAAATTGCTCTAATCCCAAGTATTAAGAGGTCAAGATTATGAAGCCTTGAGAAGAACCATGAACTGCCAGCAAAATAAATACTTAATCCATGTTGACACAGAAAACAGGGAAAGGGAAGGGGAACCATGAAGCAATCTAGACTCTTATGACTTTGTTTAAAACACCAAACTGCCTACATCACTTACAAAAGATTATTTTTGAAGTCAAGCACAACATTCATATAAAATTCTCAATTTTTTTCATTTTAATGACCATATATGTAATTCACTGTGAGTGAATATTCATTCAGTAACTTCAGTATGAACACCATTAATTGCACCCACACCTATGTAAAAAAAGGGGAGTAAGAAGCAATTACCAAATTTCTGGCTAAAAAGATCATTTACTTGCTCTCTCAATTCTCTGGCTTTTTCTGCTTTTGGCAGTCGCTCACCTTCATCATCTGGAAGAAATTGTTAGAATAGCATGAGAATTAAACACAAATTTTCCCCCCTGAAGCTTGTTTATCCCTGCATGCTTACTCAAAACAGGTATATCCAAAAGCTTCTAAACAGCCATTGCCTTTGTTCCTCATTTTAGTAATAACACAGAGTTGTAGAAATACACAAAAATAGATGGTTGCTAAGAAATTACAGAATCCTAGAATGGTTTGGTTTGGAAGAGACCTTAAAGATCATCCATTTCCAAACCCCTTCCATGGGCAGGAATACCTTCCACTGGACCAGGCTGCTCCAAGCCCCATCCAACCTGGCCCTGAACACTTCCAGGGACGAAGCTAGGTTTACTGTCTAGAGATGATTTTGTAAAATAATTTAAACCAACAAATTGTATTTTACTTTCTTAGGGAACATAGAATGGTATGTAAAGGTAAAAGCAAAGTGATCGTTCAATAGATGGCCATAACATGCAACATTCCTCATGGTTTCCAGTGAATTCCAATGGAAGTAATAAGTGCCTGAAAAAGCAGTAATCAGTGTTAAGAAAAAGCAGTGCAGCCTGCATGGTCATTCAATTCAGTCCAAGTACTGACATATGGAAGTTGCCAAGAACTGCAAATCAATATTTAATTTATTGCATCAGAGAAATGTGGATATTTCTTAATAGGTGGTTGAACTAAGAATATTCTAGAGACGTCACTGATGACATAGTAATGAGTGTTAGACAATATTTAGATCTCAGCTAAACCAAAAAGGTAACTTATGTTCTTTGTTGACTGTATTTGTATTTCAGTGAACCAGCTTGACTGTAAGAAAAAACTTCATCAAACTAAACAAATATCATGAAGAATATAAGCACAAGTAGTAAGATGTGAAACCAGCCAGTATACACACCTGGTATGGTTACCTGAATGATGTTTAGGTCTTCAGCACCTGCAGGTGTGTTCACTACTGTGGTTTTTGTGGTCCTTGTTGTATTGGCTTCCCTGGATGAATTATTTTTTCCTAAGAGGATTAATTTAGAAAACATTTATAGAGAGCTCAAAATCTTCAGTCTCATCTATAAAGAAAATATTGCAAAACAACAAATATTGGCAAAGTTTTCAAAGAGGACCTAGTTCCAGTTTCAAAATGGGAGCATTTATTCCCTGACCTACCTACCTGACACAATTTTCTACTGGCTATCTGTACTCCTGTCTCTGGCACATGTGTCATTCAGGTGATCTACATACTGGGAGCAAATAATTTACCTCTAGACCAGAATAACTCCTGTGAATCCTACATTACTGCCTACATTTTGATAGAAGGTAGTGAAGAATACACTAGAGGCACAATTATTGCGAGTAACTTTAAAAAATTAATACTCCCTTGTTAGAGCTATATTTAAATTGTAACTGGTAAGTGCTTTTCCCATCTTAAAAACAAGCAAGCAAACAAACCAAGCAAATGCAATGTAGAATGAATCTTTCAGGAATGTATTAACACCATGCTGCTCTCATAATTAGTATTTAACCCTTGAAATAAACTGTTATCTAGAAAGTTAAGCAGTTGCAAAACTCACTTTGGGGGCTTCTAGCAGAACCTTCTTTGACAGCTGACTCAAGCATCTCAGGCCTGCAAACAGATTGCACATTTTACATACAATAATAAAATTATATCATCAACATTAAAGAAAATCCCATTTTCTAAAAATGGTAACTAAGTGATATCCTCTCAGCCAAACAGACAGTCAAGAACGCAATGACTGAGAGGCTCCATAACTTCACAGAATCCCAGACTGGTTTGGGTTGGAAGGAACCTAAAGTCCATCCAGTTCCATGTCCCTCCCATGGGCAGGGACACCTTCCACTAGACCAGGTTGCTCAAAACCCCATCCAACCTGGCCTTCAACACTTCCAGGGGGCAGCCACAGCTTCTCTGGACAACCTGGGTCACAGCCTTGCCACCCTCACAGTGAGAATTTCTTCCAAACATCTAATTTAACCCTCTGTCAGTTTAAAGCCATTCTCCTTGTTCTATCACTACACGTCCTTGTAACTTCTCTTGCCACTGTTTCTGCACTGGCGCAGGAATATCTAAACCTGTTCTAGGCAACAGAAAGAAAATTCTTACAGCCCTCGTTATATGACTCTCCACCCCTCAGCTCTCAGTACACAACCAGCAAGCTTTATGAGTAGCCCATAAGTGCTCCTTGCAGTAGGAATTAAACCAGTGATGTGATAATTGTGATGGGTTAAGAAATATGGACTTGCTCTTCCTCTCACAAAAGGCTCTAAGAGCCTTTCAGAACAGAGAGATTACTGTATCTTGTTCCACCTGCTGACACGGTGGCATCCCGAGGGGTCCAAGGGCTAGCTCAGGGACCCCGGGGAGCAGCACGTGTCATGGAACTGAGGTAAAAGAAAGAAAAGCGCTCTTCTGCATCGGGATCAGTTCCTCAGGTGTTTATTTCGTGGATCCAGGAAAGAGAAGAGGCCAGGAACCCCGGGCGGGTCCCTTTTGACCCCTCAGGCAGGAAGAGGCAGGCCAGACCCCCGGCCAATGGGGCACAGCTGACATAGGGGGTAAGATAGCATTTCCAGGTAAGAGGTGTAGGATTCCAGTGTTACAACATCACCACGTGCAAGGACAAGTCAGGACATGTATAACATAGTATCCCCCAGTGCAAAACTTATTAATAACATACCAATAACCTAACTACGTTAGTGGAATACAACCACCTGCACAAGACCTTTCCAACCATTTCCTCAAGTACTAAAAATATTCCAGTGTGTATTTTATAGAGTAATTTAGCATCTTGGCAACACAAAATTTCATTTTTTGGTCTACATTTCAATTCTCAAGGAACAGATTATCAAAGACATACGGGAGCCTTACTTTTTAATAACAAATCTTATTTTGGATCTATTTCTCAGGATCTTCTCTAGTCTCGGAATCCCAAAAGTTGAAGGTTGGCGGAACGGCACCCCCTCAGGCAGTCCTTCCACGTAGAAAACCTCTGGGAGGGATTCAAAGAGTGCATATGGCACCTTCACTGGCTCGCTGAGTCCTAGAGCTTCCCCTGAAATGCAACAGAGCAAAAAAGGTACGAGTTAGGTAACTGATGTGGACAGGAATAGAACACCTCGGGTACAAACTGAACATGAGTAGTTGGCACGTACATACTGGCTTAGGTAGAACCAGCAGGCTTTGCCTTTTTTCGTGACAGCTATGAGTATGCAGGAAGAAAATTAACAGTTTCAAACATAACTCATTCTGTTGCAATAAATCTCACCATAATTTGCTGAAAATTAGTAATTTGCAGCCAGCTCATGCCACTGGCTTGGTCTGCACACAAGACTATCCCATCTGTATGCCACTTTGATGAAGGCGGTGCATTCTGCCGCTGTCTCTTCTAGAGAACAGCACCAAGGGCAGGTGAGATTAGTGCTCTTGTTCAAAAACCCACACTCAGAAAAGTAATGAGAAGCCATTACTTCCAAAAGTCATTAGTTTCCAAACAGCCTGCACTAGAGGAAGTGCTGGAATATGACAGAGCACATTTCTCCAGATACCACCCACAACCCATTTTGAGTCATGCAGAGTCATACGAAGTCCCATTTATAAGCAGAGTGATGAAAGCTTAAAATGATGTGCCAGTAAGTGGAATCACTCTGTCTGTGGGTCATTAAAAAAGTTGTAATCCAACTACAACTTCTCCATTTTCAAACCCAAATAAAGTAACTAGTGGAAATGTGACAAAGGATTGCAAGTACATGAGAATGAACTCAGATGGGAAACTGTAAAGTACACAAGGTTTGCAGGACTTCTGGAATAAACATATGAACACCTCTCATACATCTAACTGCATGTTCATAAAAAAGGCATCTCAGTAAAAAAGAATAAATAAACATACCGCATTTTTCATTAAAAAGATTTTCAACTTTCTGCTTTAAGTCAGTAATTTTGGCATTCCACGCCTCTGCCAGGAGGAAATTGGAAGAATTAGATCAACACTCACACAATGAATCCGTCTTTGAAGAATATTTTAATAAATATTTCATAAATTATTATGCTTGATAACTGATTTACTCTGGCAATAAAATGTGCAAAATGGCTTTCATTCTGCAAAATAATATCCACATAAATCCTCATTCTCCTGAAGCTTTGAAAGATACTGCCACTGGATAAAGCAAGGGTGATTAAAACTGAAATCAATCCAAGAGTGATCCAAATTTACAGTATCAGATAGCATAAAATTTACTCATCTGAACCGGCACCCAAAATAGTGGCAGAAAGTTCCTCATATGTTCAGTGACACAGCCCTGAAACACTTGCCTCTCTCCTGAGAACTTTAATCTCTAGCACATTTTTTATTCTAGTGGTGAGATTAAACGTCCACTTAGATAGGCATTTTGTTTCTGACAGCCATCAGAGCAATTCCTAAATCAGTTTACTTGTGGCTGCACTAAATGGGCCATGGCTGGTCTATGAAACTAAAACCTCAGTTGAAAGTTTTAAAAAGTTGCAGATTAAAAAAAAAGCCTAGGCAAGTCCAAGAAAACTGTACACAACTCTGAATACGAACACCACCACCCATGCCAAATCAGTATCTCATTCATTCTCAATTGGCTCAGTAGAAGGTAATTCCTTTCTTATAGATTTTATGACCATACAGCTAAAAAGAAAGCATAGGGGACAAAAAAGATAAAGCAAATAACAACAAATTCCTATACAAACATAAGTAAATAAACTCAAAATGTAAGAATGCTGAAAAAAAGGTTTACTGAGACACAGAACTGCTTACAGTTACTTTGAATGCAGTCACTCATCTCACTTGACAATGAAGAATTTTTCTGGATTGAATATTGACCCTGCTTTCAAGGCAGAGATTTCTGTTCCAGAGCACTGCACAGACAGGCCTGGGCCTCCATGGCCAAAAAGCTCTGGCCTACATTCATGATTCATGACATGACTTTCAGTCCTGTCCATCCTTTCCTTTACTGATTTTCCAGAACTGGAGAGGTCAATCATGGTAATAATGCATAATCAGCTCTGACAGATCACGGCTTACTAATGTTAGTTCAAATCCTTCCTGGTCCCTCCATCCCACCCCGGTATCTCTGCACAGTGATGTCAGTATTTCAAATTTGTGGAGGGCTTGTGAAATTTATGCACAGTATCACATCTCAGCTGGGTTTATGCACCTGGTGGTACTTTGCACCAGAAAAGTCCTTCAAGGGTCTGCAGCACTGTGTGGTAACAGACCAGCAAAAATCTGACCCTGCACTTGAATCAATAAGATCCAATGGATCTGTGCTGCATTTGTACAGCCATACTCCATGTATCATCCAGGACTTCTCTAATGCAGATTACTCCAGACAATGAAGAACTGAATGCACACAGAAGCAAGAACTTCAGTCATCCACTTACTGTACAACAGAACATGAACTCAAAATATCTGATATGTAATCAGGATATTCCATATCGACATTAAAGGAATGCATGTGTGCTAATTCCCCTAACACTTACCAAAAGAAAACTCTCTTCCTTGTGGCTTCAAATTTGTATTGGATCCATTGGTTTGAGAGTTAGTTTGAGCATCTGATGTTTTTTCTTTATTAGGACCTATGAAAAGACATTACATAAATAACGCTGAGAGCAGAAGAAAGACATCATACAAAAAGAACAAAGCATCAAACTTGATTACTAGAGAAATCTTCAATTCTGAATCAAGAGTAGAATAAAAAAAAGCCTTTAAGAAGTTCTAGAGTTGTATTTAAGCATTTAATACTACTGATGACATCTGTAATTTCTCTGCTCAGGACTACATCAGTTCCCACATCTCTGCTTGGAATAATGGGCCCAAGCAAGCTGTCAAACTCTAACATTTTACCTGAGCATCATCTACACAGTATCCAGTTTGTTTCAGAAATGAAAAATAAAACTGTTCCTATATTGAAGTGTATCTGGAGCCTTGAAGTGGAACAGAGTTTGCTACGGGAGGCGTACATTACTTATGGGCTATGAAAGCTTAGAAGATCAGAAAACATCACAAGAATAAAATAAAAGAACATCAGAAGAATATTTAAGGATATTTCTTCCATACTGTCATCAATAGTAACTTCAATCTCTGGGACACTTGAATCATCTGCAGAACTTCGTGACGTTTTGGAACTCCTTGGACTAGTTGCTGGAAGCCAAAAGAACACAAGGTGTAAAGCACAAATCCTGCACAGCTACCAAAAAACCAGCTGTATTCTGAACTAAGTACAGTCTGAACAGCAGAACCTGAACAATACTGTGATGCTCACAACCTTAAAAAGCAGGTTTAGTGCTCTTGAAAAAGGCACACCTAGATTTTCCACTACTTCAGAACAGAAGACTTTGTTTTTTCTAAGTGTGAAGGAGAGTTTTGGTACTTTTTATTATCTAAATAACAAAAACATTATTAACATCTGAATTTTCTACAAATTTTTTTGTACAAAACAGAAGATTTTTGTATTATTTCCTTGTAAAACATCATTATTATTTACCGCAGTTCACAGCTGTCAGCTAAATATGGCTGAAGCCATTAAAAGTGAAATAAAAGTTTTCAAAATTTAGTAAATTCAATTTTCTGTACTAGAATATTTAAGTAAAAAAAGCAGATACATTTATGGTTTGAGTGTCTTTCTCAAATAATAGCAGATTTAGAGGCTACTAGGCTAGATGATCTTAAATAATGCCTTTTATTTACAACACCTGTATTTTTCAACCACAAAAATCTCTCAGTCTGCTAGGGAAGCAGAAAGGAAGTATTTACAAATCGATGGAAGCAAATAATACTTAATTGTTTACCTTTTCCCTTTATTTTATTAGCCAGTCTTAGAGGCAAATGGGAAGCAACAAGGTCAGGCCTAGAAATTGAACAGAACAAATCCAATCAGTTGTGAAACAAGTAATACAACCAAATGAGACAAATTTTTTGGAATTCAGTTGAGTTCCAATTCACACATCAGCTCGCTACAACGAAATTCTGTTAGAAGCATGGATAACTCTCCATCTACTATAACCACAAAAAAACCACCCAACATAAAGCTGTATTTTCTATTCTGCAATTTTCTTCTGGGTTTACTTCAAGCAAAAAAAAAAAAAAGAAGGAAAAAGGCTTCCAGGTACAAGACCATTTTCCCCCCTCTCAATTCTTGATGCACAAAACACACAATTTATAAATCTACAGAAATTTGATGAGGAATGTATGTCCTTGTATGAGATAAAACATACATGCAAAATATTCTTTGTGTTTCACGGAAGCAGAGTTTAGGTAGCATTTAAAGTCTAAGGTTGCTGGGAATGAAGTCAAATAACTTCAAAATCAGAGGAAAAAATAACTAAATCACAAACTTACCTCTTAATTACAAATTTGATTTTGCTACTCCCACGCACAATTCTTTCAAGGCGTGGGATTCCAAACCATGTGGGACTCCGGAAGGGGACTCCTTCTGGCAAGCCTTCAACAACCAAGGCGTCGGGGTTTGATTCAAGTACAGAATAGGGAACTTTCACTTCCTCTGAAAGCCCCAAAGCTTGGGCTGAAAATAAAGATTAAATGATAGATTGCACACTTAAATGGGTGGAATTTTATCTCAAGTGATTTTAAGAATCTTGTCTTACAGAAGCTCTGCTACTCAAAGCTAACAAATCCCCCCCACCAAAAACCAGAAATATTTAAATGTATTTAAACAGATTCCCTATTATTTTCTGTGGAGTAACTGAAAATGGGGACTTGGTCCATTATTATTATCTTGTTACAGATAATATCTAATATAGGCTTGCAGTACCTAATGTTTTTTATTTTGAGAACTTCTTTTCATCCAAAAGCTTTTGTCCAACATCCATTGTCACACAACTGGAAAAATTATGGCCTAGGATGCTGTTATAAAAATATTTATGTCAGTTACAGGAAAGAGTAAGTAAAACATAGGTAAGAGGAGTCAAGAGTTCCCTATCTGTCCTAGTATACTTCCGACGCTTAAGTAAATACAGTAACATTTAACAGAGGAGTTTTAAAATGCAGCAGCATTACAGAACAGTTTATTTAGCAATTTAACTTACCAAACTTCAAATTAAATATATCTTCTACTTGTTTTCTTAGCTTTGTGATCTTGGCATTCCAATCTTCTTTCACTGAAAACCAGAAATAGATGTCAGAGAATCACCCAGCTCTAGATACAGAGGTACATTTGAACATACTTCTTTCAACATAAAAACTTGAAAACTAAACAACACAAGCACATCTGAGAAGACAGGAACACACAATGAGTAATGATTATTAATAGCAGCTTAAATGATACACATAATTCCCTCTACATAATGGAAAAACTGTTTAAATGTAGTTACAAAATTTCAAACACTGACCCAAGTACAACAACTTGCTCTTCAGAGTCTTTAGATGCAGGAAGAAATTATTTTAGTGGTTCTTACAAAACTTCAATTAATTAATCATAGCGTATAATAACAGTCTTTACAGTAGAACATGAGGATTTAAAGAGTGCTTTGCTAAACATTTTGATTAACATTAAGAAAAATCATCTTCAGTCCTATCCTCTATTGTAAATAAAAGCCAATCATAAGAGTGCTGGCCAGCGCAGACAATTTGTAGCTTAGGTAGAGAAGAAAGAAAAGGATGTCCAATAAAAAGCACTTTTTTTTCCCTAACAAACAGTACTGTAGGGGTTTTGCATGGCCTGGTTTTTGGTAGCAGAGCAGCTACAGGGGCGGCTCCTGTGAGAAGCTGCCAGAAGCTTCTTCCACGTCCAGCAGAGCCAATCCCTGGTGGTTCCAAAGATGGATGTGCCACTGGTCAAGGCTGGGCCAATGAGAAATGGTGGTAGTGCCTCTATGACAGCAGATTTAAGAAGATATTTAAAAAAACCACAGTTGTAATTGCAGCCAGAGAAAAGCGGAGTGAGAATATGTGAGAGGAACAACTGTGCAGACACCAAAGTCAGTGAAGAACAAGGGACAGGTGCTGCTCCAGGCACCGAAGCCAAGATTCCCCTGCAAGATTCCCCCATGGCGCAGACCATGGTGAGGCAGCGGTGCCTCCGCAGCCCATGGAGGGCATGGGAAGCAGAGATCCACCCGCAGCCCACGCAGGAGCCCACGCCAGAGCAGGTGGATGCCTGGAGGAGGCTGTGAGCCCGCGGGAGACCCATGGAGAGAGGGGACCTGCTCCCAAGCTGGAGCAGCCTGTCCTTGGAGGACTGCACCCCATGGAAAAGTGACCCATGCAGTTTGGGGAGGACTGCTGCCCGTGGGAGGGACTCGTGTTGCAGCAATCTGGGGGAGGACTGGTGCTCGTGAGATGGAGCCACGTCAGGGAGAAGTGTCTCCAGTGGGAGGGACCCCACAATGCAGCAGGGGAACGACCTCTCTCCTGAGCAGCAGGAGAAGCTACGGGCGATGAACTGACCACGGCCCCCATTCCCTGCCTTCTTGTACCACTGGGGTATGAAGTAGAGCTGCAAGGAAGGAGAGGTGGGGGAAAGATGTTTTTAAGTGCCTATTTTACTTCTTATTATCCTGCTCTGATTGTGTTAGCAATAAATTCACCTTATATCTTTAAGTTGAGACTGTTTTGCCCATGGTGGTATTTGATGAGGGATCTCCCTCCGAGTCTTTATCTCAACTCATGAACCCTTCGTTATATTTTCTTTCCTCTGTTCAGCTGCAGAAGGGAGTGAGTGAGTAGCTTGTGTGGGTGCCTGGCACCCGGCCAATGTCAACCCATGGCATCACACTTCATTACTTTTCAACACAACTGACAAATAACAATTAACTGCTACTGAGCCAAAGCAATTCTGAGCTGTGAAAGGCATGCAGGAAGGAAGCTATACAGAAAATTTTTGTTTCCAAAGCATATTTTTGATTCATAAATTACCTATTTTGCTTATTTCTAGTGTCTTATACTTCCATGCCAAGATGCATTAGTATTTTTTTCAGTCTGGCTGTCCTTGGTTACAGTGTATTCTATTACCATCTTCACCAGCTGTTGAAACTAGGTGTAGCAATGTTCCCTGCCTCCTCCCTCCAGACTATCTCCTGTTAAGGGGCCCAACAATGCCTTGTCTCATGACTCATCGGGCTGGACTATCTCCTGTTAATGGGCCCATCAAGGCCTTGCCTCATGACTCACCATCCCATTGTGAGATGCTCCGCCCAGGGAGAAGTACCAAGCATTCCCACTTGGATACAGTCTGGGGTTTGAAATGGCATAGGCAGCCTTTTCCACTGGACTCCCAGAGGAAGACCAGACCCTTCTACACTGCTACTGGACCTTCAGAGGAAGACCAGACCCTTCTATAGAGTCACTGCTCCAACAGAACCACCACTCCAGGAGGACTGCAGCCACCATTTAATCACACTGCTACCAACCCCCTGACCGTCAGGGGGTCAGGGTGTACTCTGACTCTGTCNTCATACTGCTACCAACCCCCTGACCGTCAGGGGGTCAGACTGTACTCTGACTCTGTCAGTGGGTTGGGTTTGGGGGTTTTTTTGTGCACTGTTGCGTTTATTTTATTTTTCCCTATTAAATTGTATTTCTGACTTGGAGTCTCTCACTAGTTTGCTTTCAAACTAGCACCCTGGCATACTTATTCGATAAATTTCACAGGTATTTAACACCTGCACATGTGTTTATACTTATTCACATGTTGTAGTCCTAGTGGCAAAGGAATCAGACTGACTAACTTACTTTAAAAAAACTGTTATTCACAAACTGTCTGTTGATGACACAGGAATACTATTTTCCAAAATAATAATATTTTGTTTAAAAAGTCTAATATTCTTTGGCAACATTAAGTTTGCATCTACAGTAAGAAGATCCCTGCCCCTTCTCTGGGAAAGTGGTTTTCACTGGAATCTAAGCCCAGGAGAACATTTGCTGTGTTCATCTCTCTGACATCAGACCCTGGACCCCAGCAAGCATGGTGGGCACTGGTAATACCAGAACCACCTGTAAGTTAGTGAAAAATACAGTGGAATAACTAGTACGAAAAGAAGTACTACTCTGTACATTCCAACAGTCTGAGGTTTAAGAATCATTATCACTACTTGCCTCTTCTTCCAGAAAGAGGATTTTATTAGCTGGGCTTTTTACTGCTGTCACTGGCACATGCTGTTACTACTTCGAAAAAAACTCAAACTCGATACTGCCTTTTTCTCTGCTCCACAAGAAAAACAGCCTTTTTTATTTAACTACCCTCTTGCTGAGTATGAGTTTTTTCCTAAAATCCCCAAAAAATCCACAATGCATTGTGATGATGTAAGGTGACTACTGCTTGCATGATTATTAAATCATATTCCTTCTTTTTATTTTTTTCCTCCAGTAAGCTGCATGTTTGTAAAAACATAGGAAGTCCTGGATCTCGGCTTTTGCTATAACTGCAAGCAGATGCATACTCCTAAAAAACCCAATGAGATCTGGATTGCACATTCCAGGAGCATGAAAGCATCAAGACACTTCAATTCAGAGCATTCAGAAATAAACCCCAAACTGATTCTTCTCCCTGTTAAAAGGTACTTCATGCTTTCAAAAAATCCCTACAACTCCTTACCAACAGAGACCTGAAAGAGCCCAGGGTCAGCTGTGAAATGCCAAGGGACTCCAGAGCTTTGATTCAGGCCAGGACAGTAACTCTAGTTCTCTGGGGCTCTGAAGGTTATTCAAAGGCAGATGGGACTGCACCAGGATTTCACAATCCAGGAAGCCATCCATGTTCACAGTGATCAGTTTATTCCTTCCAACCCTCATGAAGAATATGCCAGCATATTCATCACACAATGGTTACTTCTTGAACAATGCTGCGTTGATCTAGATGCATTCCCCCATCAAACCCTTCCACTCCCACTTGGAGACAGCACCTCTTACCTGGGGTGCTCGACCTGGGCTGAGTAACGTCGCTTGAACTGAGAGTCAGCAGTTCTGGCCTGCAACCAGGACACAAATAATCTGCTTATTCTTGACACAAATTAAATACTAGAACCTATTATGACATGAACTGAAGAGTTTCAATTTTTCTATTATGTTTTCCACACTTGTCAACATGCTACAGACATGCAAAAGATTATTTTAAAATACTTGTCTGGATTGCAAATACCCACTTTATGATGCAGAATATTTAATTTTCTTATTTAGTAACTAGAGACCAAATGCTTCATGACTTAATGAAACCAAGTCCTTGATTACACACAGGGTGTTTGTTTGGACTCTTTCTTTATAAACCCTCCATGTTCAGACTTACCTTTTGATGACGAATTTTATTCTGTTGCCCAATTGAATTATTTGTTCAAGGCAAGGGATTCCATACCAGGAGGGACTCCTAAAGGGGATGCTCTCTGGCAGCCCTTCAACATAGAGGTCAGCTGGATAAGCTTCAAATTTCTTGTATGGAACAGCTTTGGGCTCAGTGCTCCCCAAAGACTCAGCTGTTGGAACAAAATGCATCCAGTAACAGCACAGATTGGCAAATCAATCTTCATTAAAAGCTAGCTGATACCAATTCCTCAGGCTGGTGTTAATTGTGATCTTAAAATCTGGTACAATGCAGGACATCTAAATCTAACAGAACCCAAGTCTCAGCACATCAAAAATGCAAAAAATTTGCCATATTGTATGATGTTGCTGTTGGGCTGTCACAATACCAGAGTGGAGATTACTAGACTGCTCACTGGGGCATAATACATTTGTTTTACCCAAAATTGTTAATCTATTATAGAGTATCATGAAAAATTTTATTCTAGCTCTTATGAAGTTGACTATTTTTTCATATTGGACAGAACATAAAAATTCACCCAGAAATGTTTTAATACTAATTAGGATCATAATGCAGTGGATATAAATTTCAGTAAATAGCAGTTTTATTCACCATCAAAGGAAAAAAATCCAAATAGGAAGGAACTGGGAGCAATCAGAAGAGCTGTATATGTAAGACTTATAATTCTTTTTAAACTATGAATTTTCCTTGTGTAAGCAGTAAACTAAAACATTCTTTTTCACTCAACTGCAAGAATTTTAAATACTTGAAAAAAATCTCAATAAAGGTCTCATTCACACAGATGTTCAAAGGAAGGAATGAAAGCAACCTTCAAGAAATACAGAGCCATAAAGAAAAGAATATAACAATACTCTACTCACCAAACTTTTTACAGAAAAGTTGATCTACCGTCTTTCTCAGTTTGGTGACTCTGGCATACCACTCCTCTTTCGCCGTATTTGAGACTGACACAGAACAAAACCAACATTCCCGAATTATTTTGGTTATATTTTCAGTTTTTCAGTTTATAGGATGCATAATCATCCTGCATTTTCAGGTAACACATAAATGCTGTGTGTAAGAAGTACGGATTCAACTTGGAATTAGAAAAAAATTATCATAAAATAATGACAGAATATTGAAACTGAACAAAACTCCACTGAACCAGTGATACCACTCTTGCTACAAAACACACACAAGTGTATTGGCCTGAAGAACTGCAATACTTTCATCATCCACCTCCAAACTGCAGATCCCACTTGAAGATAGGAATAATTTTTCAACGGTTTCATTTCCTGAAGAATTATCTTGATATTCAGTGCAGAATTAGGCATGCGTATGGGAGGAAAACTTGGTTTCAAGGGATCAAGGCACATATAATACAAATCACTTTTTCCTCCTGAATATGTCTTTGTGACCAACAAGTAAAGCTTCCCAGTCTCAAAGAAGACAGCTGCCACACGATAAGCTTAGTCAGAATGCAAAAGCAATGACTTGTGCTCCATAACTGCACCGACTGGGCTATCAGCATAAGCACCAGCTCATGCTGCTCCAGCCATTCCTGAGATCTGACTGGTCTGTCTTGCAGCCAGTACCAGTCTTCTCAGAGTTTCAAGACTGAGGCCATGCCTCTAAATCTTCCTGACCAGCCTGCTTCCCACAGAATGCAAATGAAAATCATTTTTTCCTCTGACAGTCAAAATACAGGTTCCATACTCATCCCATGCCTTTGCTGCTGGGGACACAAGCTATCAGGGCCTACGGACAGAGCAGGAATTGGACACGGAGCCACAAGGAGCTGAGAGAGCAGGGGCTGGTGCTCCACAGCTCTGTCTCCTGAGATGGCAGTGGACACACAGAGCAGCAGAGTAAATAATGAGCTACTGGGAAAGAGGGAATCCAAATAGGAAGAAAACTGCAGGAAAGGAGGCTCAGACAGCTGCTGTCTTCTGTGTTCTCTGAGATGTTATTGAGAGTTTCCAGGGATGCTCTCCTCTCTTAGAGAGGATGCAGAGGTCACATGTGACTATTTCTAATCAAGTGATAGTTGGTGATGACAAGCAATATAAGCAACTGTTCAGAACCCTGTGCCAGAAAAATTGGTTACCACTGGTTTTCTTAGCTACAGGGGTTTTATGAGATAAGCAATGTACTTGCTTTGTCTTCCTAATCAGTACAATCATATTAAAAATGACTAAAACAACAGAAAAAAGGGCTAATTTTAAAAGCCACATAAGAGTCCAGTTAAGGGTGAGGCTCAGTTACCAGCCTACCTACTAATTTTGTAGTCAAATTTTGTACTTGAAGGAACAGTAGGTTATTAAGACTCAATATACTAAGTTAACTTATACTTCAGGAAAAGTTTAATTCCTACGCACACGTTAAACAGACATCCTTATGATATAACTGCTTTGCTTAATTTAGATCCTTAATGATCACTTTAATACAGTCTTCGATATACTTTTTACAACAGAAGACTATGAGTATATAATATGCATAAAGGTGCTGCACTAGTGCAAACACTACTGTCTATATGCTTGTGTAGTCTGAACTAAGGACTTCTCTGGTATTACTAAAACCTCACAGTTCAACCAGGGTGAGGTTGCCAGTTAGCATTTTGGAGTTGGGAGCAATCTGTTCGTAACTGTTGTTTAAGGCATATAAGCTTTTAGCACTTGGTTTAATGGGACAATTTAAAAAAATGCTCTAAAGCCCAAGAGACAATAGAATTCAACTGAAGAGAAAAACAAGTCTGGGAAAGGAATTTACCAACTAATGCACATGCAAAAGCACAATTCTTTCAAAACTTAATTTCTTTTCCATGCTAAATTTCTTTTTACCAACTTGAAGGGAAATGAGTTCATGGGTGCAATTCCTGTAGTTTATTTTTACGTGGTCATTTTTTCTACCTTGGGAGGGGCGCTCAATGGAGACAAGACATGTAAGAGCATGCATCTGCTGAAAAGTATTCCTGATGGGAAGAGTGGTTGGAATGCATTCTCTTTGCACCACTATGTGCAAATGCAGCCCCATTACCCAAGGAAACCAGATCCTATAGTAATAAATGTTCCCTGATGAATTTCAGTTAATCTAATTTTGGAAAATCCCACATATAGGCAATTATTCTGTGGTACAGAGTTTCCCTATTGAGTAAACTCTATCAGCTGTGGAAACTGCTGCCTTTTCTCTATATCTCAATAGACTAATACCTAGCTAGCTCATTGTTTTTCTTTCTGCCAAGCTGAATCAAATCCATTGACAGTGTTAGTAACACTAGCTTGGATAACCAATTGAAAACTGTATAGCTAAAGAAAATTTAAAATCAGAGGAATTGCTTGCAATGTATTATTAGTAAAAGCAAATTGTAGCCACCACTGAGACTGACAAATGGGAACATCATACTGCATTCATACAACTCACACATTTGAAAACCTACCTCCTGAGACTGTTTTTTCCACTGGAACATCTCCCGAATTCAGAAGTTCATGCCTGAAAGATTTAAGATACATGTTTCAGCAGTGACAGACACTTTGAGAAACTAGCCTCCAGTTACAGCCTCAAATTACTACTTATTGAAAATCAAACCCAAAAAACCTCCCAAAGGACATCATGATCCCCAACACTAAATTCCAATTAACACCAAAGTATCCACCTGTCTGGAACCCTACTGACAAAACATTTTTCATGCCTGATACCCCTATCTGCCAGAGCTGTAACATTTCATGGTAACATCCAGGTTCCATTAAACTTATATCTGAGTTCTAACATATACTTAATCAGGAAAAAAAGATCCAAATTAAAAACTTAACCTCTAAAAAAGTAAACTTCAAAGTAGACACTTCTGAAATATATCTAATTTTATCCACAGTTGAACAAACAAAAAATTAAACATTCTGATATTTCTCACAGAGCCAAACTAGGTTTTTAGCTGCTCTGGTTACACATTCCAAAATCAATTAAGACCATAAATTAATTTCTGCTAACAACTAACACATATTTGACAAAAGCAGGTGTCTGTATTGCATAAATAATTAAATCTATGCATGATGTCTGATTTTAAGCGAAACAAAAGGTAGATCTACACTTCTTCCTCTTTTCTAGTTATCTGCAAGCATTACGATGACAGAAACTGATCACGTTCCTCTCAAATGTAAGCAACTAGCACGCGTGGTAAAGGCAGCATGCACAGGGGCAGGGGCTGTCACTACCCCAGTTCTGAGCCTGACCATTGCAATCAGCAGATTCCCATCCATTTCAGAAACTCTTGGATTAGGCCCTACACCACTGAACACAGGAAAACGTCAGCTGTTACTCACTGAAGCTTCCTTTAAACTTCAGTCAGGCTCCATCTGAGGTCTCCTTCATGTACACTCCCTGATCTACCTCCAGACACACCAAGGACACACATCCAACTAAACCACAGGAACCAGTAGCAGGCCTCAAGCCCGCCCTGGGAAATGCTTTATACAAATACAGCCATAGACGCCTTGATACAACGTTCCACCAAGGGGAATAAAAAAGCATAAGCTGAAATTAGGCCAGGATCCTCAAACAGGATCAAATATCCCAAAGTCAATGGCTTTCAACATGTATTGCAGCTGTAGAGATCTGAACAGTACAAAGAGATCTGTCCCTGACAAGAAGTCCATAATATTGAACAGATCTGTCCAGAGATCTCTCCACCACCACTGCAAGTGTTCCACTAGTCTGATAAGCTGAATTTATCAAAGTGAATATCAACTAAAAACTACTCCTTAGTATTGCAAATGAATACGCCACTAGAAACCAGTTTGGAATTCCTGCAAGACAAATGAAGCAAAGTGGAGCCAGCAGAAAACGATGAGGAACATAGAGACAAAAATGCAGAATTCCTTACTTTTTAATCACAAACCGGATCCGGTCCTTCGCTAGAAGTATCCTCTCCAGCCGGGGAATGCCATACGTGGATGGACGCCTGAAGGGAATCCCTTCCGGCAGCCCTTCCACACATAAGTCTTCCGCATGTGACTGGAAGAGTGAGTATGGGATAGACACGGGACCTTCTGCTTTTATGGCTTGAGCTTTAAGGAAAAAGGAGAATAAAAACATTAGACTAGCTTGTGGCTCTACTCAATTACCTGTTTCATATTGCTCTGGTAAACATTATAATTAGCATACAGGCAATAACCCCTCAGCACATTTAAACATGTAAGCATTCATGTTGTGAGGGGTTTTGTTTAATAGCAAAATCACTGTGATTCACAGTTAACAAGCTGCAACCGTGCATACGTATGCAGATCATCCTCTTTTCCCTGTATGTAAACTTTTAGTAACAGTGACTGCACCTGTTAGGGTGAAGATTCTCCCTGTTTTGGTTTTGCTTAATAGAGTATTTTGAAAGATGAAGTTATCTAGACTTAATTATAAACCAAGTATGTTTCAGTTCACTAGCTCTGTTACTACTATTGGCTTATAAGTCATTAGTGCCTTGGAGCAGGGGCACACATCCCTTCTTTTCAGTGAATTCCTAAAGTTTCCATGTATTTTAGAAATCCAAAGAACCGCTAATCAAATAAACAATACACTTCCAACACTGCTGAAAAAAGCATGGCCCTACTAATGAAATCTTTGAAACAAATAAAAAGCAAGTAACTGACTCAGCCACAGCTGGAAAATAACCTCAACTAATTTCTTTAAGTTATGAGGATCACACTATTATCAATACACCTATCAGGCTGGCAAATACTGGAGAATGACACAAGAGTTTGTGAATATCAAAAGGGCTGATTTCTTTATACCCACAAAGGTACATTAATTTTGTAGGCCTTGCAACAAGAATTCTCTATTACCATGTGACTGGTCTGCAAATAGTTTGGTATGTTCTGCTGTTTTGATACGGAAATTAGATGCAAAAAAATATTTGAGGTGGGAAAAACCAAGCTAAGTCCAAATTAGAGTACAGTGATGTTGTGGCAGCATTTCTGAAAGTAAAACTACTTAGGGCATCTTTTCAAGCAACTTAAGGTAATATCTCAGTGGCCCATGGTTCAGACATTGTCTATGCAAAATCCTCTCATAACTTGCAAATTCTTAGATGAAATAAAACAATTTAGGTGTTAAAGGTACTTGGGTAACACACTCCTTCAATCGCTTGAAACCAGAGTATTTCTAGGGATGTCTATCACAAAAAGGGGAAGCTTTGAAAACACTGTATCTTAGTCTTCTATTGCGAAGAGAATCAAGTATCAAAATCTTAAAAAACTGCAAGAATGGTGTTTCTACTAGACTTGGTTTCAACTGGGAAGTGTAAGATGGCCAAAACTGGAGACAGAGAACAGATTGAGAGAGATGGACATGAACCTGAAGATGACTCTTAGCAAATACACTAATGAAACCCTATTCAAACCTGTGCCAAAGGAGCTCCAGAGTAATCACCAACAGTTCTGTTGTGTATCACACCAGCCCTCCATCAACATAGGTTTTTATTCCAGTCATGTACCTCTTTCAAGAAATTAACAAAAATTTTTCTCAGCGCTGGAGGTTGTTGTGGCACGTGGTGAAAACATCAACAAATGCAGCAGACAAACCTCAGGGCACCAGATTAGGAACATCACTAAAATCCAGATCCTTACCCAGCATAAAGTAAGAACAGCTTCAGAGTAACAAAAATTCTGCCTGTTTAGGTAAGTAACTAACAACAAGTAACTTTTCACATATGAGGGTCTTTATTTCTCTTAAATCAGCAAATGTTTTAGCCTATACTGTTTAGAGTGCCGAAGAACACCATCAGCATTACAGTCTGCAGTGAGGCTTCACAGATTTGGAATCTTAGAAGTTTTTGCATAGAAATCCTACTGAATATAGGCTTTATTTTTATAAATTAGTCTGTATATGTGAGTCACTAAAACGAAATCCCATTTAGTTTTCACCTAAAACACAAAGCTTTATATTTTCAGACATGTCAGTTGTAACAGATTACAGTAACTGATAATGCTAGAACCCTTTGGAGCTACAGAAGCCAACAAATTTGAAGACCATTCTGGGAATTCTGGACATCCATAACTCATTTCTGTGAATGAGAGACTGCATGTTCATACAGATAGAAAGAGATAGTCTTATAAGGAATTGTTCTGTGAATCAATGAAATGTTGTCATCTACAGGGAAAAGGAGATCATTTTTAATACAATATGGCCTGCTATGGAAAGTGAGGAATAGCGCAGCATTCAACAGACTCTGCAGGAGACTCTTAGGCTGGTGTTGTGGGTAACCCAAAATGTTACTGCATTCCATATGGATCTGTGCCCAAAAATTGTTACTGCCTCCTTAAGGCCCTGCAGCCAGAACACAAAAGGGCTGGAGAGGGTGCTGCGGGCACCTTTAAAGTCAGCTCTCCCAGGCAGCTTGGGCTCTTTTTGCCGCTTGGCTTTTGCCTCTGTGGCCTCTTGGTCTTTGCCTCAGGCAGAGAAACACTCTCTTGCCCTTTGACTTTTGGCCTCTTGACTTTGTTTTCTTGACGCTGGCAACAGTAGCAACTCAGGACCTGCACTGCACAATCAAAAGCTGTTTCAGAGTGAATTTTTTAACTCCTGGAAGCAGCACGGGGCCTAGAGCCGGCAGGACCAGGAGGCTGCTGCTCCCGCTGCTTGGCAAGAGCATTGCCCCTCCCCGCAGCGCGCCAGCAGCTCAGGAACAGCAGCACCAACACCAGCGCAGCTCAGTGGGTGGCACAAGGAGGCAGCGAGACAGCAGGGCCGACACACAGCGAACTGCGGGCTGACACTGCGGGGCCGGAGCTGCCCAGGCCACCCCGGGATTCCCACCTGCCGCTAGAACTGTTCCATAAGCTCCTCCCTTCCTCCCAGGAGGGTTTGCCACCATTGCCCCTCTGTGCTTCAAGCCACGACAATGATGATGGTGGCTGCCACCCTGGAAAGGGGGCGCATGCCCCACCACTCTGGATTTCCCATTGTTGCCAAGGACTTCCAGAGATTTAGCAATTTTGTATCTAATGATTATCTACTCTTGCTTTTTGCCTGTTGTGGTTTTGCTTGTTATTAGACTTCTATTTTTTCACTCGCGTCTACTAGTATTCCTTACTGCTGCAAAGGGATTGGTTAATACCATAAGGGGAGGCAACTCATTCCATAGTGACTACCTCTTAAATTGTCTTAAACCAACTTGATTTTCTTGAACCAACTTTGCTACATGCAATCATCAAAATCAAAATTAAAGCAATTCACTAAGTATGATGCTCCTTTCCAGGGCAATTAAAATACAGTGAATCAGATTCTGAACTGTATTTTCTTGGTGCAACTTGCTTTCAGCAGGCTGTTTAATTGTCAGATGATAGTCACACCCCAAACATGTAGTAACTCCAAATCACAAGGTCTATTCTGAAAGCACTCCCACTTTTTGTGGCAGAGGAACACCAGCATTTATTTTTAAATCTTTGCAGATGCTGTTTTAGTTTGTGATATGTGGACACAAAATATATCTAACTGCAGCATTTGGAGACAAATTCCAAAGTCTAACACATCTGCTGCTTTTTCTTTCCAAGAGCTATTAGCATATATAATTTTTGCTTCATGGCAAAACAATCATAATCAAAAATGAACAATCACTGAGTGGCAGCCTCTCTTTAGTACCATTCTAAAGATTCTTTATCTTAAGGATTCAGTGTAATTACAGAAAAAAGGACAGTCCTTTCAAATGTGGGTGCCCAAGATATGTGAGCATGCAGGTGCTCCAGGAGACTGAGCACAACTGAAAAATAAAATCAAGTTTCGCACTTCAGTGCCAAACACACACATCCCATTTTGAAATTACTCTGCTTATCAAAAAAGCTATTTTCCCCAATTTTATGTCTTCTGACAGTATTTAGGCCTTTGGTTCTGTCAGTTCTGATGTGCTCCTGAGCCAACAAGAAGATGCATGCCAAAGAGCAGTCTGTCACTTACAGTGAAGAAGACTACATGCAATGGGCAGGTGTGTAACACATACCGTATTTCTTTTCAAACAGCTCTTCAACTTCCCTTCTCAAGTCTGTAATTCGTGTATTCCATTTGTCTGCAAAGAAAACAGGAGGACATGTCAGACTACAAACAAAACTTAGAATCTCTTGTAAAATCTATTACCACTAAATGAGGTATGCAGTGTGTACTTCTACTGCTCACTTGCAAACAGGTGCCTGCTGAGTAAAGTACAGACTACACCTTAAAATGCATGGATAAATTCAGAAAAAAAAGAAAAGTACAGAACAAAATGTTTAAGATTGCTTCCCAAACTTGTATATTAAATGAAGTTAAAAAAACGACAACACAAACCAGGTTAAAGCAACTTCCAAAAACGGTTTCTCTCTGTGATGGCTCAGTCAGCAGCTCTTGCTGCCACCACGGGGCAAAGGCAGTTTGTAGCCACTATTGATAGTTATCTAAATTTGGGTGCTGAAAAGCTTAACTAGTGAATCTTGATAAAGCTTACAGAAAGTACATGGAGTTGTTTTGGTGCAAAGCTGTACAACTACCTGGATCAGGAGGCATCTGCCATCCTCTACCTCAATCCAGTATTTCTCCAAGTCCTGGTGTTGCGAAATATCCCCATAAATTCTATTTCTGAAAGAAAATACAGCTGCAAGACAGAATTTATCCAAATCCAAAACTGTGTTCTATGGAGAGCTGGATTAAATGGCAGAATTTTAACATCTCATTTTCTACTTGTAACAGAGCACACATTTTCACTGGTTTCTGTACTATCTCCATGCTTTTATAAAAATCCCACAATTCTTTTGTAGATGGTACCAGATGTTGTCTGGCCTTTTAAGAAGGAGTTAAGCAAATGTACTTAAAACTTATTTCTTAGTCCAAAATCTTGAATCTAGTAACTACAAAAGTCAAAAAATTAGGCCATTCAAGCTATTACACTTCCAGTTGTCAAAAAATTCTTGTAACAGACAAGACAGAGGATTGAATTTTGAGTCTACATCAAAAGGGGCTTAAATATTCATTCTCGGACCAATGTACACAACTTTGGGGTCTGTATTTAAGCTTTTATTTTTTTAATGTAATTTCATGGATATCAACAGGATAGAATGTTTCATATGTAGGCAAGAATCAGGGAAAAGGGTGTTTTGCCATGCTGCCTGGCATGCAGGCATGCACTCTAGTTACTCTAGAATTCTCTTCATTCTAGTTACCTGTCAGATAATCTACATCAATTAACCTGTTTATATTTTGAAATTATATCTTTGTGGATACATCTATACAATTACTGCTGCCACCCTTTTACTGCTACCTTGTACTGTACAGCTTCTAATGTGATAAACACATCTTGAGCTCAATGTTTTCTACTCCTGTGTCACTTTCATTGTACAGTATTTCCCCCTCTAACTGCAGATACACACCCAAACGAATCTCTCTCTGATTTCAGCACAACCACCAACTGTATTTTCTGTTGACCAATGGAACAGTGGATTAACAGCAGCTTTGCCAGAAGAGTCAGGAAAATATGAGCCAGAATTGACTATCTAAAGAGGGAAACCCTGCTTTACTCCAGAGAGCTGATGAACACCCATGGACAGTCCTGGGACAAGGGTTCCCAAAAGCACTTGTGTGACTCCAGACTGGAACCCAGAGGAAAATGTCAAGATTTGAGATCCCTTCAGGTCATCAAGCTCTGAGGCAGACGCAATAAACAATCTCCTCTAAAACTCAGGCTAGTTTTCATCAAAGGGAGAACAGGCAGAAAGAATGTCATACCATACAACAAAGAAACCATATAAATAATACAGTTCTGAATATTGGTGGGTGCTGCAATTTTAGGAGAAGCTGCTCTCACTCAACCTGGTCTGCCTCTCCTCCTTAACACGTTCATGAGAATGTTCCTACATAAGCCATTAAGCTTCAAGGCTTCATTTTTCTCAGTTTCCAAATCCCACAATCAGTGGCCAAATACACTACGTGGATCTTTTCAATCTACTACACTCTAGTCCCTCTCCCTCCAGTGGAAACACTACAGGGATTAATAATGAAATACACCACATTAGAAACATTTTTATTTGGAATGGTGGATACACAGAGAATAGGCAATTGGAAAAAAACCATTAACTGGCTCACATTTTGATCCGGACGGTGGTTTTTTTAGCTTTTATATTTTATTAATAAGTTGGACTACACTGATATTTCAAAAATCAGAGGGTTTATAAGGTAACCAGTCTGATTTTTTAAACTGATTATCAGCATTATTAACCCCTTGGACCCTAACCAAACACTGTAAAAACATTCTTTTGTCACACACTTTGTGCTCACGTAGCAAAGTTGAAGACCTACCACAAAGCTAATCTGACACCCTGAAAAGCAGGTTAGTTTTCCCATGGGCACCAAGACAGATGGTGGCTTCCTTCTATTCCTATATAAACACCTTATGATATATGGGAAACATCATCCCAGTTAAATAACAATCCTGAAAACTTTCCCCATCTGTCCATAGTCTCCTCAATGGTATGCCTTTCTCTGCTCCTTGGGATATGTTCCTGAAAACACCCAGCAGGGGCAACCTGCAGAGTGCACACACATTGATGCTCAGGTACTAGGCACACTCCTATTCCCATCACCATGCCACAGAGAACTCCTCGAGGAAATAAAATGGAAAACACACAGCTAAGCATGGAAAACACAGAGCAACTCCAAGCATGCTGCAGGCTGACAAAACCTGCGCTCAACAGTGTGCTAAAATGGGGAAAAACCATACATACTTCCCATCACTGTCATAGTGAGCCAATAAGGGGACATTTTTCCCATTGTTTAACACAACTGCAAGAAGCAACTTGAAGCTTCTGAGCTTTTCATAAAATCTATTAAGAAAAAAAACATGGGAAAACATTTTTGCTAACAATGTACATTCCTTTCAGCAATGATATTTTTAAACTCAAATAGTTGGTTCAGAATTTTTTTGAAATCTACCCTCACTTCCCATAAATTATCAATTTCTATCAAGCATTTTACCAGACACTGGTTAAAATTATTTTGCTTTCCTCTTTGTTTTCCTGTTTCCACAAACCTAAGAGCACAGCTCATTATCCTCAGGCCACTTCAGGTACCTGTTCAATCAAGACATACAGGAAGGACCTCCAACTCAAACATCTCAATCTCACTGCAGTTATGTAAAATACTGGAAGTCCTTGTCAGATGAGACAGATTTCTTTCTCAAGCATCTATTCTGTTTTCTGAGTACACATACCTTTGTTGTTCTGCAGCTACTAATGATAGATTAACCACCTCCTTTCTCCTATCCCGTTACCTAATATTGGAGTTCAATACTAAAGGAGCAAAGTCTTCTGAAATGTCCGAGCAGCAGCACTAACAGTACCAACAGCTGCTCTTTTGTAATTTGTGGTAGTACTTTATTAGGTTATACTTAATGTTTGCTGCTCCTTTGTACCCCAATGGTTCATTCCTGTATACCCCCAATCCCCATTCCCAGTTAATATCACCCTAAACCCAAGCTGCTCCTCCAGTGCTCCCTATATGGTTATCCCCTCCCCTTTCTCTGGCACCTTCCCTATCAATCATTCAAACCCCGCCTGTTATTCTAGCTAGTTCCATGTCTATCATCTAAACCCGCCCCAACCTCCCATATATGGTCCCTGTCAATCTCCCAAACTTCGATGCCCCATTGGGGCATGTGACCCATTCCCTCCACCCCCAGAGCCCATTGATCCCTGTGCACATCATTCTCCCCAAGGTTCCTCCCCCTAAGGTCTCCCATTGGTTCCCAGTTCAGCTACTCCCCCTGTTACACCCTCCCTTAAAAGTGGCTGCAAGCCCTCATTTTTCTGCTTGTTCGTCCCGGATCTCCTTGGGCAATAAAGTTGCAACTGTATCCTCCAGCAAGCCTCCCTGTTCTCCTCCTCCTCGTCCTTGGCTGCTGACGCCTGCTGTGCTTGGGGCTGCTGCTCTGAAGAGAGAGCACAGACTCCAAAGGAGTGACTTTAAAGCCTAGTGCCTCCGGTCACTCCCCACTCCTGCCACATACCGCGGAGTGCTAGGCAGGGCTGGAATAGGCGGTCACTGCGACAGTAATTAGAGCAAATGAAAGGTCTTTCTCCAAAACTTCTCAAATTCATTTTGTGTTTTAACCAGGTCTTGCAATACCACAGAGACATGCAACTTTGTGTATGTGAAATTCAAAGTGAACAATAAGAGGAAATATCCTCAATATGATTTACAAAGCTCAGGAGTAAACATATCTGAATAACTTGAGAGATGCAAATCACTGTAATCTACCTGCATAGCAGCTAGCTCAAAATAAAATTTTCTTGAAAACAGTACAGAGAGGAGATCAACTAAGTCACCTCAGAGCCAACACTGAGCAGGTAAGCCCTGATGTGATAAACAACTTACTGAGAGTTGGCTTTCGCCGTATGTTATATGGCTTATGACATATATTATGAATTGTAATATTAAATATTATGATATTTTCCTTGGGAAATATCAGGATATTAGTACGTGTTAAAATGTTTAATGTTAAAAAAATCTGGTTGTAAGACTGGTTTTCACACGGGTTGTGTGATTTGTGTGTTGTGACATCAGCCTTGTAAGTCTGCCAGGGACAGGCTGTTGCTAGCCAAACTTCAAAGACACAACCATGAAAGGAGTGGGATTCCATCCAGTGAGGACCCCAACGACCACAGCGACGGAACTGCACCAGCACCTGAAAGGGTGACATGGGGCGAGACTATGCAAAATAAATCTGCATAAGGCTGACGCAACCCCAGGGGTATTGTCCTCGGTTACAGTGCAAGATGTGCCCAAAAGTTTGTATTCTATGACCATCTTCATGAGCTGTTGAGACCAGGAGGGGTGGTGCTCCCTGCCTCCTCCCTCTGGACTATCATCTGTGAATGGGCCCATCAATGCCTCCTGCATGACTCATGGATAACTCACTGCTGGACTATCTCCTGTTCATGGCCCATCAGCGCCTTGCCCATGACTCATCATCCCATTGTGAGATGTCCCACCCAGAGGGAGGAACCAAGCATTCCATGTTCAATATAAGCTGAGATCTCAAACACCAGAGCAGCCCCTCTTCCANTATTTCTGACTCTGTCAGTGGTTTGTTTTGTTTTGTACTATTGCATTTGGGGGTTTTTTTCCAATTTTCTTAGTAAAGAACTGTTATTCCTATTCCCATATCTTTGCCTGAGAGCCCCTTAATTTCAAAATTCTAATAATTCAGAGGTAGGGTGTTTACATTTTCCATTTCAAGAGAGGCTCCTGCCTTCCTTAGCTGACACCTGTCTTTTCAAACCAAGACAGGTATAAAAGGCGGGACCACATTTTGTGATTGAGCCTCTGGCATCGAGTCATGCTCCCAGTGCTGTCCCTTTTGCTTTGCTGATTTTTTATAGTTCTCAAAAAATTTTTAAAAACTCATTTCCATATTGGGTCTGGGTCGTTTAAAACACCTGAGAGAGTCTCAAACTGGTGATTATATATTGCAAGCCCAATTAAAAATTCTGTCATCCTAATACTTTATTCCCTTTCCTTTCCATCTGCAATCAAATGCATTGTTTCTTCACTTCCAAAACAGCTGGCCTTCAAAGATTAGGTGATGTATTCTACTGAGGGAATGTATCTAACAGAACCTTCTGAAGCACCAACTCCTCAATATTTTCCTCTAGTAAAGATGTCTTTAGGTTCTCCTGATCAAACAAAAAAAAGAATGATATATGTTGAATGACCTACTGGTATTAATGATCTTTCAAGGACACAGCTCTCAAAATTTCAGTCATTTTTGCTAAAATTGGTATCTGTCACCCAAGAAACATGTTAGAAGGAATTCTGTAGGAATTTTTCAAATTATTTCAATTTCCACAATTCCTACCAAAAATCTCAAACACTGTGCCAAAAGACATATTCCCAGCAGTACAGAACCTTGTAAGACCAGACAGATAAATGGGCTATGTGTCCAGAAACCAAACCAAACCAACCCACAGAGTAAAGGAGAGGCACA